>WNHD01007565.1:10574-26556 GCA_011057455.1 Ganaspis sp. Gsp50
ACGTCAAACGTTTCAAAAGTGAGGACAAAACATCTTAAATTGAGATACTTGTTTTTACAGTGTTGTGTTAGATCATCTTTTGTTTTATAGAACACCTTTCGTGTTAGATCATCTTTTGTTGTAGAACATCTTTTGTGTTAGATCATTTTTTGTTTTATAGAACATCTTTTGTATTAGAACATCTTTTCTATTAGATCATCTTTTGTGTTAGATCATCTTTTGTATGAAAACATCTTTTGTATCAGAACATCTTTTATGTTAGATCATATTTTGTATGAAAACATCTTTTGTATCAGAACATCTTTTGTGTTAGATCATCTTTTGCATTAGAACATCTTTTTCATTAGATTATTTTTTGATTTATAGAACATCTTTTGTGTTACATCATCTTTTGTATGAAAACATCTTTTGTTTTATAGAACATCTTTTGTGTTAGATCATCTTTTGTATTAGAACATCTTTTGTATTAGAACATCTTTTGTATTAGAACATCTTTTGTATTAGATCGTCTTTTGTTTTAGAACATCTTTTGTGTTAGATCAACTTTTGTATTAGATCATCTTTTGTTTTAGAACATCTTTTGTGTTAGATCAACTTTTGTATTAGATCATCTTTTGTTTTAGAACATCTTTTGTGTCAGATCAACTTTTGTATTAGATCATCTTTTGTTTCAGAAAATCTCTTATATTAAAACATTTATTATTCTCCGTATTATAGAACATTCTTTCTAAAACTCATACTTATCAGTCCCAATTTAAAATATTTACAGTATGAATTTCAATTGTTAAAATCTATTGTTGTCAAAAGAAAGTATTATTCGGTTATTACTAACAAAATCATTATATGCTTTTGGCATATAATTTATTATACACACTACAAAAACTGGTGTCTTGTTGGTGTCTTACCGGAAGACGTTTAGACATTTTTAAATGTCTTAAACACTGAATGTCTTACATTATAAGACACCTTTTGCGTCTAAAACGCAAATAAGACATTTAAGTGTCTTATACGAAGACACCAGTTTTTGTAGTGCAGCTAACGATTTTCGTCTAATTTTATGGTTAGTGTTGTAGAATCTTTTGGTTGATAATGTTACATAGAAAGGCGACGACGACTGGTCCCCGATCACTGTTGCCAACTGCGAAATCGATTTTCACGAGTTGCCTTCCTTGTTATCTTTTTGGGCAAATGGCACCGGGATATATAGGTCACGAAGCGTATCAGCTCGTATTCCGGGCGGGATCCCCGGGTAACTGGGTCGTCGCGCGTTCTACTCAGGAAAACTGGGTTACTATTTACTAACCCTCTGTTTATTTTCCTCTCACAGGAGGATGCCCTCTCTTCAAACTTTTCCTCTCAAAGACCCATTTTTCCAAAATGGGTCTAACTTCCAGTATCATCTTTCAAGCCTACAATTTAGCTACTTTACATAAGCGAAATATTGCTTATACATATCGCGATGTATCACGAAATGAGCGAAATATTTGCTTATATATATCGCGATGTATCACGAAATGAGCGAAATATTTGCTTATATATATCGCGATGTATTACGAAATGAGCGAAATTTCGCTTATTCATTTTTAGAGAGTAAAGTAGCTAAATTAAAATGAAAAGCTAAAATTATATTTTTACTATATATATATATATTATATTATAACTATATAAAACTATAATAAGCGAAGTAGATCTGTTTTTGGGAATTCGTTTGTGAATTTATAATTGAATGGGAATGACTTGTGTGGCAGGGTCATGGGCTTGTGGCATTGGATATTGATATAAAATTAAGGTGACTTGGATTGAAAAGAAAAGTAGAAGCCATGGTGGTTATAAAGAATGGTGGAAAGACGTAGGTGAAGGTTTGTGTAGGTTGACGATGCGGTAGGTAGCTAAAGCCGTAGCCTTAGCCATGCAACGGTGGATATGGCGCCTTGGTATGTAGGCAGGTTGTGTGTACCAACGTCGTTTGTCCTCGTGCTCTTTAATCACAGGGATACAATGCGATTGGACAACTTGGAAGGGTTTAGGTTAACTGCTTACACGCACCATGTCCTCTGCCAAACGGAGAAATAAACTGCAAACTCTAGAGTCTAGTTTAGTATTTACCTACTCTCTGCTTCTTCTTGCCATTGTCCACTTGGTATTTGACCTCCTACCTTCCTGCAACTGCAACTCCACAACACTTGCAACTCCTTTCTCAAAACTTGACAATATTCTTTGCCTCTTAACGAACCTTTTCCTTTTCTTCTTCACCGCTTTTTATTAACCTTGCGTGGCACTTTTTGCTTCCTTTTTGTTTTCTTTTTGCTTCCTTTTGCTTCCTTTTTGCTTCCTTTTTGTTTTCTTTTTGTTTCCTTTTGCATCCTTTTTGTTTTCTTTTTGTTTCCTTTTGCATCCTTTTTGTTTTCTTTTTGTTTCCTTTTTGTTTCCTTTTTGTTCCCTTTTGCATACTTTTTGCTTCCTTTTTGCTTCCTTTTTGTTTTCTTTTTGTTTCCTTTTTGTTTCCTTTTGCTTCCATTTTGCTTCCTTTTTGCTTCCTCATAGGGAAGGGTTCAATGGTTCTTTGATATAGATCGGAGGTTCTTTTTTTCTTTGTAGTAGTGTTTTTGTACTATGGTAAAAAGGTTCGTTTGTTGTAATATGGTTCGTTGTAATATGGTTCGTTGTAATATGGTTCGTTTGTTGTAATATGGTTCGTTTGTTGTAATATGGTTCGTTTCTTGTAAAATGGTTCGTTTGTTATAAAATGATATATATGTTGCATAATGATACATATGTTCTACAATGGTAGATATATTGTATGATGTAGTACGATTAAAATTAGGTCCTGTTGGTCACAAACTCTATGTTAAAGTTAATTGTTTTTGTAATACAGAGGAAGCTATGTTTCAATGTGTTTTCATTCCCTTTTTTTTTATATTTTCAGTTTCGTAAGTTTCCTGGATGTTCTTTTACTTTATTTATTTTATTATGTTTCCTTGTTTACCTACTAGTTGCTTTTTTTTTCTTTTTTCAGTGATTTCTTAAGAGCTTCACTTCTTGTGACGCTTCTTCTTGCATTCCTCCATTTTATTTCTGCACAACTGCCTTTCTGACATGTTACGTCAGGGCACATTGATATTACAGTAGAACTGCTTTCATTTTCAAGTTTCGTTTATAAATGCGTTACCTTCTTTCTGTCATTCCCAACTTTGAAAGACTCGCAAAAAATCTCGTCTGCTTTCAGCTCCGTTGACCAAACAATATTTCCGAACCTACAGTCAACTCTACGAATAGTGCCGCAAATTTGCACAAAGGAAACAAAATACAATTATATACTATAAATTCATTAAAAACAATAATTCCAATAGAAACAATAATTTCATTAGAAACAATAACTTCATTAGAAACAATAAATTCTCACTCGAGTGAAAACAAAAGAAAAGCGGCACTATTCGTAGAGTTTTAGTGGCACTATTCATAGAGTTAACTGTATTTCGATAAACTTGTGTTTATTGACAAATATAATCCAGTGAGAGGGCGCCACCGTCTATGTACTTTAGCATTGGTTCAAAATAACACGAAACGGATTTAAACCAATTTTTTTTCTGTGTTATTGTTTCTAATGAAGTTATTGTTTTTAATATAAAATTATTGTTTTTAATATGAAGTTATTTTCTAAATGAAGTAATTGTTTTCAATGAAGTTACTGTTTTTAATGAAGTAATTGTTTTCAATGAAGTTACTGTTTTTAATGAAGTTATTGTCTCTAATGAATTATTGTTTTTAATACCGTTGTTCTTAATAACCTTTTCAATAACCCTTTGGGTTCAAAATCGAAAGATTCCACAGCTTTTTGATTCGACTAGTTTAACCACAAGAAATACATAGACCCTTTGTTCTCCTATTTTTCCTTAAAATTGCAGTGATTTCCTCTTTCTCAAGATCCTTAGTCTCGTTTCGTTACCCATTGTTTTCTCAAGCGGGCCTGAATTTTCCTTTCTCATCTATATTTCCTCATTTCTTCTCTTGCTTGAGGAAAAAACTGATTAACATCACAAGTCTTTTTTCAAGACATGAATTTTAATATTTCTGTTGAAAGTGTTGAAAGTGTTGAAACTTGTTCTCGCTTTTGCTTTCGTTCAACCCTTTTAGAACAATTGAATGAAAAATGCACTCAACGATTAAAAAAGCATGATTTTTGGATTAACTTTTGCTGAAAACGAAAGCAAGGGAAAGGAAACAAGAACTTTGACCCAATTCTTTTTGCAGAATTCCCAGTGTCTCTCCTTGAAACGCTGCTAAATATTTCAAGCGTCCCGCGAATTTTAATTGAGCCGAATTCTCGGAGAAAATGATTTCTTTCAGAAAAGTGTCATTAATTATTTCTTGTTTATTCTCATTCTCTGCAATTCGTTGCGGCAAGAAGTTGTTTCAGTGAGTAGAGGTTCGCAAAAATGGGTTCAATTATATTTGTGCGGAATTTGAAGTTCGTTTAAACTTTTATTAAACCTTTTTGGTACTTATTGAAGCTTATTGGTCCTTATTGAAGCTTATTGGTGCTTTTTGAAGCTTATTGGTCCTTATTGAAGCTTATTGGTGCTTTTTGAAGCTTATTGATTCTTATTGAAGCTTATTGGTGCTTTATGAAGCTTATTGGTCCTTATTGAAGCCCAGTGATCCGGGGCGATCAAATTGATCCAGAAAAGCGAATAAAAACGTTGCATATCAACATTTTGATTCGCTTTTCTGGATCAATTTGATCCTCACGATTCACTGTGAGCTTATTGGTTCTTATTGAAGCTGATTAGTTCTTATTGAAGCTTATTGAAGCTTATTGGTTCTTATTGAAGCTTATTGGTCCTTATTGGTCCTTATTGGTCCTTATTTGTCCTTATATTAAACCTTATTGAATCTACGAGTAAATAAAAACAAAAAGTAGCGTCAGTTTCATCGAGTTTTCTGGAGATTTGTTTTGAAACCGTAAATGAGGTCCAGGATGCAGAAAGTTTGCCGGATATGGTACTTTCGAAACATCGCATCACGCCGGTTTCACTTTCGACTCATGATGTACCGTTCCAGGTGGAACGGTTAAACGATGGCCTTGAGATTCTTCGTTTCGCCATTTCTGCTCAATGTCCTCAGATTGAAAGTCTTGGATTTTTCATTTCTTCCTCTTTTCTCAGTTCCACATCTCATTAGTTTTGCATCATAAAAGTAAAAGCAACCTTTCTTCTTTTATGCTCTCAATCCTGTTGCCCGAAACGCTCAATCTTTATTTTCAAAATCTTGTTCAACGCTCGCAAATTCGCTTCTCTTTATTCTTATTCTTATTCTTTTGCTTCCTCATAGGGAAGCATTGTTTCTTTTTCTTATTCTTGTTCTTGTTCTTGTTCTATTATTTTGTATTCCTTCTCTCTTCTCGCACTTCTGTTTTTAATGTTCCAACCCGATTTGTGCTCTATGATTGAGAAATAAATTCGTAATACGGTTCAAGACTGAAAATCAGGTTAATCCTGAAAATCGAGCGGTTTATGGAGCGAGGGTAGGAAATTATGGTGCTAAGCCTTCAGGTTTTCTCGGAAAGTCCAGTAATTTGCAACCACACTGACTGGTATTGCAGCTACCTCGAATCAACGCCAAGTCCTCGCGTGCAGGTCGATCCTCATCCACTGGGAAAAATTACAGGGACGGCTTCTCATTTCAGAAACAATGTTGTTCAACACTTTTCTTCGCAAATCGCTTGTTGGAAATTTTCCTCACAAAGGTCCTTTACCTCTTCTTTTATCTTTATACTTAACTTTTTTTCCTCTCGGGAGCATTTATTCATTCTCAATATAAACATTTACCTAATTCAGAAATTGACAAATTATACTTTAGTGTATTTTTAATAAACTTTTCTTTTTTTAATAAACTTTTTCTTTAAACTTGCACTTTGGGAATTCATTCCAAATCTTCACTTTTTTGCGTTCACAAAGCACAATTTTTTTTTTCACAAAGTACAATTTTCAAAATTAATTCTCTTATTAATTACCAATTATGAATTTTTGAAAATTAGGGTTTGAAAATTATTATGAGTAGAATGTGAGAGTGTAAGGATTTAGGGATTAATTATTTATTGTAATTGCTATTATTATTGCTATTATTGTTGTTATTATTATTGCAATTATTATTATTATTATTATTATTATTGCTATTATTATTATTGCTATTATTATTATTATTATTATTATTGCTATTATTATTATTATTGCTATTATTATTATTATTATTGCTATTATCACATTGATTCTATTATTGTTTAAATGGTCGAAATAAGTTTCAAAGAGGAAGATAAACTCCAAAATAATATTTGACTTGCTCTTTGTAATCTCGCGAAACCACAGGATGAACTATGAACCGTTAGATTCTAAAATCCGGTAATTTTCATTTGCATAACGAGCTCCAATTTTAATTTCCAGCGAATTGTTTTAGACTGCTAATTTCCGCTCCTCTGGATATTATTATTTCTTCATTTCTCTAAACTCTTTAGGTCCTGCAAAAATGCAAGTACGATAAGAGTTGAAAAGATTTTTCGGTTTGAAACTTTGCTAATTGCACTTTGTTTCATTTCGTGGTAAAAAAATACCATTTTACCTTTTTTTATTTGATCATTTTCAATGTCTTCTTTCAATCTTTTTAAATTTTTTAATTATCTTAATTCTTATACACAAAAAAAACTAGAGTTTCTTCTGTATAACATTTTACAGGCTATTTTTTGGCTATTTTTTGGCTCTTTTTTATCTCTTTTTTGTCTCTTTTTTATCTCTTTTTTATCTCTTTTTTATCTCTTTTTTATCTCTTTTTTGTCTCTTTTTTGTCTCTTTTTTGTCTCTTTTTTACAAAATTTTGTTTTTTGTGTCCTTTAAAAAAATGAATTTGTTTATTCGTTGAACCAAAAATGTTGTTCCTTTGAAAACTCATCCTTTGGACAAAAAGTGCTTCTTATGTTTCTGATTTTTTTCAAAATGCTTCTGATTCTTTCAAAATGTTTCTGATCGTTTTCAAATTGTTTGTGGTTTTTTTCAAAACGTTTCTGATTTTATAAAAATGTTTCCGACCTCTTCAAAATGTTTCTAATTCCTTCAAAGTACTTTTGATCTTTTATAAATTGTTTTTTATTTTCTTCAAAACGTTTCTGATTTTATACAAATGCTTCTGATCTTTTCAAAATGTTTCTGATTCTTTCACAATGTTGCTGATTCTTTAAAAACGTTGCTGATTCTTTCAAAACGTTTCTGATTCTTTAAAAATGTTTCTGATTCTTTAAAAATGTTTCTGATTCTTTAAAAATGTTTCTGATTCTTTAAAAATGTTTCCGATTTTTTGAAAATGTTTCCGACTGTTTAGAAATTCGCCCGATTGTTTGTGGGGAGTTGTTTTGCTGATGCAGGTGAATTTGCAAAAGTTTGGTCGTTTTGCCGAGTGGTTTACGATTTCTTGATATAACGGCACTTTTGTGCTGCACTTTGCGAAAAGTGCTTGTGCGAAAGTGCGTAGGGGAGTTTATCTAGCGGTTCGGTCTAATCGCCTAACGGGAAATGTGACACGAATAACTTTAGGGAGAATCTAGGTCGTGAGTATCGTGCAACGTAAGGTCGTAAATACACGAACCTGCCCTTTAACTTATTTACTTGCTACTTTTTAACAATACAGAGGACGTTAGCACAGTCGATTACGTGGATTAATATAGCAATGGGGTTAATGCACCGCCTGCTTGGAAGCAGAAAATATTTCCTTATAGCTTCTTCAAATCATCTTCTAGAAGCCATTTTATAAGTTTATCCATATCGCTCAAAGAAAATAGCTCAAATCATTTTTCAGAATCAATTTTCAACGATGGGGAGAAAAAATTCACCGAGTCTTTCAAATAATTATGGAAATGGCTCAATCGGGATGTTTAAGCTTAGAGATTGTTTAAATATTAAAGATTGGAAATTTTGTGTTAAAGTGTGCATGAAATAGTTGAGAATTTATATATGAAGGGTATGTTTAAATATGAAAGATATGTGTTTAAATATGGAAAATGTTTAAACTTGAACGATTTTTAATTATAAAGGTGTTTAATTATAAAAGATTTTTAAATATCGGAGATGTTTAATTATGAAAGATTGTCAAATACTGACGATTTTTAAATACAAAAGATTTTCAAACACGGACGATTTTTAAATATAAAAGATTTTCAAATATGGACGATTTTTAAATACAAAAGATTTTCAAATATGGACGATTTTTAAATACAAAAGATGTTTTAATATGTGAGATACTTGAAAACGGAAGAAGATAAAAAATGGATGATATTTAATTCTAAAAGATTTTTAAATATAAGAGATGTTTGAATAAGACAGATTTTTAAATATTAGAGATTTTTTAATATAAAAATGGTTCAAAAAGATAAGTTTGTAACTCATCCTTTTCTCATTCCTTTTCTGAAGGGTGTTGAATTATATAAAAGAGGTTTAAATATAAAAGATGCTTGAATAAAAGATGTTTGAATATTAAAGACGTTTAAATTTAATAGATGTTTGAATATAAAAGATGTTTAAATATAAAAGATTTTTAAATTTAAAAGACGTTTGAATATAAAAGATGTTTAAATATAAAAGATTTTTATATAAAAGATGTTTAAATATAAAAGATGTTTAAATATAAAAGATGTTTGAATATAAAAGATGTTTAAATTTAAAAGACGTGTGAATATTAAAGATGTTCAAATATAAAAGATGTTTAAATTTAAAAGACGTTTGAATGTAAAAGAAATTTAAATACAAAAGATAATTGAATATAAAAGTTGTATAAATATAAAAGATTTTTAGATGTTTGAATTGTAAAAGTTGTAAATTGTTGCTTATAAAAGAGGTTTGAATATAAAAGAAGTTTAAAAACAAAAGATAGTTGAATATAGAATTTAGTTAAACATAACAGATTTTTAGATAGAAAAGATGTTTGAATATAAAGGATAGTCAAAAAGAATGAGTCATAATCCATAAAAGATGTTTAAATGCAAAAGAAACATATTTAGAAAACAGATACAAAATAAATAAAAATATTCATAACAAATTTAAAAAGAAGATAGAAACAGATAAGAAAAGACAAGAAAAGATTACTACTTAAAAGATATTTAAAAACTCCATGTTTAAATAGTAGAATTTCTTTCTAAAAATCAAGAATATATTTAATAAGAAAAAAAATATTTAAAAGTCAAAAAAATATTTAAAAATCAAGGAAATATTTAAAAATAAAAAATATTGTAAATAAAAGGATATTTAAAATTAAAAAGATATTTAAAAATCAAGAAAATATTTGAAAATGCGGCAACATTAAAGTACGTAAAGAAAGTATTTAAAGAAACGTAAATGGTATTTAAAGAAACGTAAATGGTATTTAAAGAAACGTAAATGGTATTTAAAGAAACGTAAATGGTATTTAAAGAAATTTTTGAAAGGAATGGATTTCAGAATGAATTTCTTAGCCGAGAAGGTTTAAAATAATTGTAGTTAACGAGTCGTGATACTATTTTTGTATTTCGGAATTTTAAAGAGTTTCATCCTTGAGGCTCGCGCATTTAAATCGAACACATTTTGAACTCTAGTAAAAATTATGTATTCGAAGAGGAAGTTGTCTCGCAAAATTTCGAGCATGCTTTTTCGTGACTGGTGTCTTAAATCCTCGGCCGATTCTTTCCATAAATAAATCTTTTAGAAATTATTTTTTACTCGTTTCACGTCCATTGTGACATAATAATGCGATACGCATTGTACTGTTATCATCCACAAGGACGCTTTCCATTCTCCAAGATTTTTTAATTCACATTTAATAATTTCCAAAAAAGAATGAAGAGTCGAAAATTGTTGAAAAATCTTTTTCATCGGCCAAAGATGAATTTCGGGTTTTTATTATTATATAATATATTATTTATATTATTATATTTATTATTGTTGTATTAATGTTTTTTCATGTCTTTTGTTGCAGGAATCGAAAACGAAGAACCAGCTCTGGCAATGAATGTGAACGAAATTATGATCTTGTTCCACTTCATGTTTGCAATAAAGACACTGGAACTTGTCGCATAGACGCAAATGGTATTTGTATGGACGATACTGACGCAGCCAAATTGCTCATTTCATTTTCTTTGGGATCTGCTTCACCCTGTACAAATGGCCAAAAACAACTGCCGATTGCTGATCAAAATTATGGTATTGTTCTCTTTTCAATTTTTTAATTGTGAAACTATTCATTTTCTTATTCTTTTATTTATTTATATATTTATTTATTTATCCATCAACTATTTTTATCTATTCTTCATCAACTATTTTTTATATCTATTTATTTATATACGTATTTATTTATTTATCCATCAACTATTTACTAAATTGGTTCAAAGTTTCATTGGTTGCAGTTTAGGTTGATTCAAACTGAATTTATTTCATTTTTGGATGATTCAAATTTGCGATTCCAGTTTAGAATTTTGAATGGCTCAAATTTGAATTGATTCTACTTTCGAGTGATTCAGATTTGAATTGATTCTAGTGTCGAGTGACTCAAATTTGAATTGATTCTACCTTGGAGTGATTTCAGTTTTCACATTTTTTGTTCTAAAGTTGAGAAACTTGAAAAAAGGCTGATAAATTTTGCAAAAATGCAACGACTAAGAAAAGCAAGAAACAGACAAGAAAAAACAAAAAGAAGAGAAAGAAGAAGGGAAGAAATAGTCAAGAAAAAACAAAAAGAAGACAAGAGGGTGGCAAGAAATAGACAAGAAAAAACAAAAAGAAAACAAGAAGATGGCAAGAAATAGACAAGTAGAAGCAAAAAGAAGACAAGAAGAGACAAGAAGAGACATCAAGAAGAGACAAGAAGAGACAAGAAGAAACAGGAAGAGACAAGAAGAGACAAGAAAAGACAAGAAAAGACAAGAAAAGTCAATAAGAGACAAGAAGAGACAAGAAGAGATAGGAAGAGACAGGAAGAGACAGGAAGAGACAGGAAGAGACAAGAAAAGTCAAGAAGAAACAAGAAGAGACAAGAGAAGTCAAGAAGAGACAAGAAAAGTCAAGAAGAGTCAAGAAGAGATAAGAAGAGACAGGAAGAGACAGGAAGATACAAGAAAAGTCAAGAAGAGTCAAGAAGAGACAAGAAGAGACAAGAAGAGATAAGAAGAGACAGGAAGAGACAGGAAGAGACAAGAAGAGTCAAGAAGAGACAAGAAGAGATAAGAGACAGGAAGAGACAAGAAGAGTCAAGAAGAGACAAGAAAAGACAAGAAAAGTCAAGAAGAGACAAGAAGAGACAAGAAGAGACAAGAAAAGACAAGAAGAGACAAGAAAAAGTCAAAGAAAATTCAGAAACAGTCAAGAAATAGCAAGACAAAAATTGAGAAATAAATGTAAAATAAATGTAAAATAAGAGAGGAATTAAAACAAAGCTGGAAATGAACAATCGAGACAAAATTAGAAATTGGAACAAAAAAAAGTAGATAAAGTAGATGTATTGCCTTGAGCAACTCGGCTTTAAAAAGGAGAACAGATCTATTGTCATGAAATTTATTCCCTCGTTATGATAAAGATAAATCTCTCATTTCTGCGCTTCAAATGCTCGAGTATTATAAAATGATGCAGTGATAAAATGACGTAACTATCAAGCAAGAGTTTTATAAACATTGACGTATCAATTATGATTGCACGTGAAATGGATGCTATACGTAAAGAGAAAAAAAATGAAAAAAATCGCCGATAATTCAAAACAAGCTTTTGTATCAGCTTTTTAAGATTCTTGTTTGTCGCTCTTGATGCACGTACAGATTGAAATTTATTCCATTTTCCATAAACATCTCCGTAATCTAAACGTGACTTTGATAATTTTTCAATTGACAATTTTCCGTCTTGTTCTGCTTCATTTGAATCGTTCTCGTTTGCCATGAACGCGATTCTCTTGCGAAAAACCTTGTACAATAGATTTTCATATCGATTTGTCTCACTATCTTGCTCACCGTGAAAATCAATTCATCGAGAAATTAAAGTCTCTTTTATAATGTGCTTTTCGATTAAAAAAAAACGAATTTCATTTGGGATCACTTCCTCCACGAGGCAACTAGTTTTTTTGTGTCAAAATTTCAAAAAATTGCCAAAATCGAGGAAAAAGTGTGCACGTTTGAAAATGTGAATGTCTCGCGTCAATTTTTAATCAAAAAGTTTAATTAAAAAGAAACTAAATCTGTACTAGATAAAATGAATTTTTTTGTTTGATTTTTTTTGTATTTACTTTTGCTTCCTCATAGGGAAGCATTGTTTTTATTATTTGCTATTATTTGTTATCATTTATTATTATTTGTTATTATTTATTATTATTTGTTATTATTTATTATTATTTGTTACAATTTGTTATTAGATTTAGATTAGATTTAACAACTTTTTAGTTTTATTGCCCTAACAATATCGCTGAAACAGTTATTATTTGATACTATTATTATTTATTTGTTTTTTTTTTGTTTTTTTTTTTTGTGATCTTGTTGAAGCGTTTGGCAAATGGCTCTTGGACGATTAAGTCAATACAATTATCGTTTTCTCAACTTTTCGTTCTCAATTTTCAGCTCGAGAAAATCGCGCTGCAGATATCCAGATTTATCAAAAGACACTTGGAATCAACGAGTTCCTTTGTCTCACACGGTGCATCGAGTCAAACGCTTGGTCCAAAGTTCTATGGCCTCGAGTTCTATGGCTACAAGTCTGACTCACGCAAACACCGGGAGCACATTCAGACTGGTGACGATTTCTCATCTACGGAACTTTACTCTCTTCTCACTTTGATTTCCCCATTTCTTCCTTTCTCCCTCGAAAACTACACTTTCAAAGAAAACGAAACATTGCCAACAAAAGCCAAATGGCGGAAAAATTACAAAACGCATCAGATCAACTAGATCGTCTACAAGGAATCCAAATCTTGTAAAAAAGAGAAAAAAGAGAGAAAAAGAGAAAAAAGAAAAAAAAACGTAAAAAAAAGAAAAAATTTAAAAGAACGAAAAAAAGAGAAAAAAGAGAGAAAAAGAGAAAAAAGAAAAAAAAACGTAAAAAAGAGAAAAGAGAGAAAAAATTTAAAAGAACGAAAAAAAGAGAAAAAACGAAAACAAGAGAAAATAGAGAAAAAAAGGGACATAGTTCCATTATTTTGTTTTGCCTTTTTCGTATTCCAAGTGGCTAATTATTTTAACTTATTAAGAATAGTAATATTTTTATTACTTATTAATAATAGTAAAGAAAAAGAAATTAAAAACTCGCCGTTTCGTGGAAAGTAATTTCCTTGGAGTTTGAAAGTTGGAAATAAGGCGAGTTAAACTGACACGATATCAGGAGAGAAGAAGCAATAAATCAGGAGTTGATAACAGAAATAAAACACCAGAAGGATTTTTTGTGATTGGCTCACGAAACTGAGCCGCTTTCACGTCTCCAGGGCAAGTGCTGCATCAAAACAATATTACCGGAGCACGAAGTGCTTCAATCGCGATTTGTTTATGCGGTCAGCATACTCGAATAAATTGTGCAACCTGCTCTCCAGCCCAGGAAATAATGAACCAAATTATCCTTGCACTGCGACCAAAAACACCTTACGCCATTTTTTGCTCTAGCTCTTTAAACAAAAAAATTAACGAACATTATTTATTGAAATGTACGAAATAATTTGTAAATTGTTCATTGAAGTTTTATTTTTTCTTGAAGCAAAATAGTTTGCAAATTATTTATTGATGTGTACCAAATAGTTTACAAATTGTTTATTGACGTGTACCAAATAGTTTACAAATTGTTTATTGAAATGTACCAGATAGTTTGAAAATTATTTATTGACGTGTACCAAATAGTTTACAAATTGTTTATTGAAATATTGTTTATTGAAATGTACCAGATAGTTTGAAAATTATTTTTACCTTAAGGCCAAAGAAGCTGTAAATTTTAATTATTTATTGGTTTCAATAAATCTAATTGTTAATTTTGTTTGTAATTTGTTGATTTTATTTGTTAACGATTTACTATTGAAAGAATTTTAACTACGAATTATTTCTGGCTTAGGTTCCTGGCGCGGACGAGAGGATGGAGTCGTAGTGTCACCAGGAGTTGGAGGAACCTCTAACAGTAGCAGCAGCAGCAGTGGTGCTTCCTGGAGGAGCGGCACTCCAAGTCCACCACTCAGCGACGAGGGCACTTCTGCTAACAATGCAAATACCTGGTCCAGTCAAGTTCATGCCTCACACAGCCCCAAACAATACGTCCCAGGGTCAACTCCAGACGAGGGAATCGTGCCCGATTATCTCGAAATGGACGAGCTACATCCTCGCAAGAAGAAAGTAAGTTTCATCTTTTTATTATTTAATATTATTTATTTTTATTTGTTTACATTTATTTCTATTTATTTGTATTTATTTTCTTTTATTTCTATTTATTTGTATTTATTTTTACTTATTTTTATTTATTCTTATTTATTTTAATTTATTTTTACTTATTTTTTATTTATTTTTACTTATTTTCAGCTATTTTGTACTTATTTGTTATTTATTTTTACTTATTTTCATTTATTTTTACTTATTTTTATTTATTCTTATTTATTTTCACTTATTTTTATTTATTTTCATTTATTTTTACTTATTTTTGTTTATTTTTACTTATTTTTCTTTTTTGTTTATTGTTTACATCATAAATTTTCTTTATTCTTATTTATTTTTACTTATTTTTATTTATTGCTTCCTCAAGACGAGGCTTTGTTTTTTTATTTATTCTTATTTTTATTTATTTATTTTATCTTATTTATTTATTTTATCTTATTTATTCTCATTTTTATTTATTTCTATTTTTTTTTATTTTTATTTATTTATATTTATTTTTATTTATTTATTTTTATTTATTTATAATTATTTCTATTTATTTTCATTTATTTTTACTTATTTAACTGCAAATTAAAAATTATTCTTCTAATTTCTTCCAAATGATAAATTTAGATCCACTTGACCAAATGCTTGTGTCACTTCTAAACTATAAATAAATAATTAACGAGTTTAATTAATTAGCAATCAATAATTCAGCTGCCGGATCATAGAAGGGTATTTAATTTTTTTGTACGTCAGGTCGCTGGAAAAAAACAAAATCGATTTTAATACAAATTGGAATTTATCGATGTTAATAAAAAGTTGGAATTTAAAGATATTAACAAAAATTTACAATTTATCGATGTTAATACAAATCCAGAATTTGTCGATGTTAACAAAAATGTACAATCTATCGATGTGAAAAAAAATGTAGAATCGATGTTAATAATGATATATTAATATAGAAAGTATGGATTTTAATTGGGATTTAGAGATTTAATATTCTGCTTTTACAAATTTGATTCTAGATATTGAAATTTACGAGCAGATATTTGATAATTTGAAAAGCAATTGCAGGATTTGCAAAAGGATTTTTGCTCTTCTTGGACAAATTTCTAAATTGCCGTGTCAGTGTTGCAGGTCTATTAGCGACAATTTAAGTTGGACTTAAGGTACAAGATAATAAGCTGAAATTGAATTCCGCATCCTAAGAAGCAGCGGCTGCTTAGTACTTAATTAGCATCAGTGAGAATGATAAAAGCAACGAGTTATGCAATTACACTGACACGCTAAGCCTGCAGCAACCTTGAAAATAGCACGTGTTAACTTGGGTATTTTGTAATTCCATTTAGAGTCACTTTCCGCACAAGGGTGCAGTACACACCCAATTTTCAAAGCTCGATTAAATTTTCTTTCCAGAAGAGAATTTGCAAATTTTCATCCTGTAATTTCAATCCTACTGCAAATAATTTTAATCCTATTGCAAGTAATTTTAATATTTCAAATATTTTATATTTCAAATATTTTCAATTATTTCTCAAATTATTTTACAAATGATTTGAAATTTGATTTCTTCAAATAATTTGTAACTTGTTTTAAATTATTTGCTTTTTT
>WNHD01007566.1:0-10454 GCA_011057455.1 Ganaspis sp. Gsp50
GCCTGGGAAAAGTGTGAAGGGAAAACTGGGCAGATTCGTGTTAATCAGATGCGAAATTTATGTTTCTTGATTATTACGAGCATGTAAAATTTAGGTAATCAGAAAGTCCATTTTTAGCAGTTATTTTCGGCGAGGAAAGTATTTGCTTGTAATAAAATAAAATATTTAAAATTTGAATTTTCAGGAAAAATTTTATATGCTCGTAATCGTTAAGAAACACAGATTTCAAATTTAATGTTAAAAATTATTTTCAATAAAAATTGACAAAAAAATTGTAGTCCCTATTGAAGGGCTTTATAGTCATTAACGTTCCGCTGAGCCGAGCCCCTTAAAGGCCCTGAGCGCCGAGCCGCTAAGTAGTGGCGTGCCCGGTGGAGGGGGTAGACCCTTCCCCTCCCGAGAATCTTCCGATGATCGACCATTTGTATAGAATGCTGCTTGAATATACCTGAATTTTCTTTTTTGAGAAGAAAAGCAGGTACTAGTGTAGTACTTAATAGTGCCTATAGAAACCTTAATTAGGTTCGACTTAGCGTCTATTAGGTGCTGAAAACTGTCTTTTCGGCCACCTAACACTACTTAATTCGACTCTAAGAACAATGCAACTTAGGTTCTTTTAAGTTTTAAAAATGCAGTACTTATTCGACTCTATTTAGACTTTAAATTTCGACTCGGGTGCATTGCCAAAAGAATCTGAATTTACCGCTTTTTGTTAAAAATATGGAACGGAGCCATTAACGATATTAAGGAATGAGTAGATTTACTTGATAGATTTGTTGAACAAGGAATTAGAAATATTGTTGACGATGAATATGGTGATTTGCATAGAAATAAAAAATTTGAGGATCTAGCGTCACATGCTGTGTTAGCTTCACGAAACATTGATGACCATGATATAAATAAATGATTTGCCAGTTAATAGATAATAAAAAACAGAAATACAATTAAAATACTTAAGATATTAATGCTATTATATAATATTATATTAAGATAATTAATACAAAGATACATTTAATGACTATAAAATCATATTACCACAATATTTAAAAACTTTTTTCTTAATATCTCGATCAATAGTACGTATCTCCTGCATCTGTTTCCAATAAGGAAGTCGAAAATTTGTGAATTGGTTGAACTACACACACGATCCCTATTACAGCGGCAGCAAAAGCTGTTCTGCATTACCGGCAGAGAATTTGAAGCTTTAGTATAAGAAATCCTATATTGGTGCATTGTGAAAATTAACCTAAAAGTTTATTTCTTGGTGTTTCAAGTTGTAAGTGATTGTAAATTAAAAATAAATTAAACCCATTAGTCTCATAATTCCGCCGATGAAAAGAAAGTTTTTCATAGATTTTTACATGTAGACTTGTAGTTTTGTAGTATGAATCGTCTCACAATTTTCTAGCTTGAGTTAACAAATGTTGGGCCAGGCATTGAGTTTTGAAAAAGAGAAAGAATGTCTGTAGGAAAGAGATACACTGAAAAAATCTTGGGCGACCAGCGCTCCCAAGTGTTGGGAGGTGATTATTCAGCTAACTTCACACTTATACTTTCTCGCAAGGATTTTAAAGCATGGAGTTAGTTGAATAACGCTCCTCCCACACTTGGGAGCGCTGGTCGCCCAAGATTTTTTCAGTGTAGAGAAAAATCAAAAGCTTCACGACTGTCCACAAATGGTGTTGCAGAGAGGAGAAAAAATAAACATGACCGCGAGCTTAGCTTGTCACCTAAATCGTGTTTACATTATTTTGAAGAATTCTAAATAAAATAGGGTAGTCGGTACAATGATTGGCCCCTTAAGGAAATGCCAGTTACAATGATTGGCCGCTTGAAAATTAAAAATATTTTGTAGCTATTCACATTTTAACGAAAAGGCCAATCATTGTAGGGTGGCCAACCATTGTACCGTTTACCCTAGTTAACGTACTTTTGACCGGATATAAAGAAAAAGATTAACAACTTGCACAAATTCCGCGTAAATCTTCTACCAAAAAATAAAAAAGAAAGATACAATATTTTGTGTGATTAAAGGGCCACTCGATAATGTACTGCTTTAACCCTCCTACACACTGGTTAATAAAAATTACACGAACACACTCGTGTAGAGGGATTAACTCTCATCTCATCCTGCATCTAAAAATAGTGGAAACTGGTAATAAGTTTAATTTATTATTATTTACATTAATTAGTTTGGCATTTTTATTCAGATCATTGCTTTAAAGTAATTTATCCGATCAAGAACAAACATTAAAAATATAACATAACATATAAACATTGAAACAGTTTATATATTTTTAATTGAGTGATTATGGGGTAAAAAGGTTCCAAGTTGGGAATTAGGCCGTTTATACAAGAATGTGAATCATTCGCAATACTGTCGTGATATTTATTTAATTGGTCCTGATTATAATATTTTAACAATGTACTGTATATTATACGACTCTCCCATGTATGTCTATTTGTTAAATTCTTTAACAGTAAGATAACTTTTAGGAAATTAATTTATTACTTAAACAAAAATATTTTAAAATTGTTTTTGACGCGATAGTTGGCTCTCTTAGATGGTAGCTAGGTTTTGATTTATAAAAAATGTTAATAGCACGCGGCTTTAATTCAGAGGCAGAAAAAGATCCAATTCACGAAATGCTTCAGTTATTTAAATTTAAATTAGGTTCATGGAGATCAAGAAAAGATTTAACAGAAGTTGAATCTCGATCATGTAAATTTACTGTAGATGTCTGATTAATGTCCGTTAATCCAAAAATAATTAAGTATCATATTCCAGAATATGATACATTACCTTCCTCGCATTTGGTGATTTTAGATATAAGATTGTTGACTCTGAATTCACAAACTTCTATTCTGGACGTAAAGCTTTGTAGATCGCTAACCCATTGTTTTCACAATTAAGTTTGGTGTTTAATAATTATACTCCTTATATCATCAACACTGGGAAAAATGAAACGTTGATCTAACACCGATTTCCATTGAGAACCCAATATTCGTTTTCTTTCTGTATCAACTCACCAACTAAAACTCCAAAATAAAAACAGAAACATTTCATTTCAGCGTCAGACATTTTTATTTTACCATTGTTTGATAAAGGTGGCTTGTTTGATTCATCGCATTCTGAAAAATTAAAAGCACTTAGACTTTGACTAATTCCTTCCAGTGTCAAGACTTTATCAGCAATATGCTTATGCATAATTCCCTGCATGTTATAAAAACAAATACCTTCTGCAACATCATAAAGAGCATCGACGACAGTATTCTCACAAATATGAAACCCTATAATTTTATGAAAAACGCAAACATCATGAATTCCAGTTTCAGAAAAAATTTCAGCCATTAAGTCTGACTCATAATTCTCTTTAGACCTGAGTAATGACACATCATCCTTCTCCAATTCACTTTTAGAGATGTTTTATCTACTTTACAAAGTCTGCAATAAAATTTTACCCAGAAAGATTCCACAAATTCGAAAATACTATTTAATCCTAAGTTGTTACCAATAATTAAGCCAATTAAAAAAAATTCTATTTTTCCTTCATGTTCAATTTCGATACCATTAACACTTAAATCATTAAGTTCATCAATTGCAAGACGAAATGTATTATTATATAAAACCACAATGCGAGCCAAGAGCATTTTTAGACTCAAAGTAATCGTGATATAATATTAGCGGCAAAATGAATTTATTTATACGCAGTTTTAATTTTTCTCGACAAAATTTTCCTTGAATGAAGTTCTTTAAAACTGTAGTATCGTCTAATAATTCTTTTACATACAATTTTATTGGCTTAAAAAATTTAGTGTTGCTAAAGACTCTTAGAAACGTTTCTTTTAATGGAATCCATTGAGCAGTGCCTGATACTAATTAAGTAACTAAAGAACCATCTATCTCAGAAGTTTCAACTTTTTTTCCTAAAACGTATTCAAACGGTTTAAAAGATATTTTTAATTTTTAAAAAAGTTTAAATCTTCTATATTCTGTTACAACTTCTTGAAATGTATTGGAATTTAAATCTAAAATTTTACAAATTTGTTTGAAATGCAAACTCTTAGTATCCCTGCTATTACACTAGTTTTGAAACTGATTTTTCAAATTTGAAATGAACTCGCTTGTAATAAAAGAATCAAACATAACTATTATAGATTGAATACAATTTCTTGGAATATTAAGAAGAACTTACAACTTATTTTCGAAAGTGGACGTTTCTTTCACAAATAAATGTATCTTCCCTTGAAGAATTCATATCGGCTATTGTTTTTCGTTATCTGGAATTTAATTTAGGTCACTATTTTAATGCTAATTCATACCAGTAGGTTTTAACAAAACTTCATTCTCTTTCAAAAAAGTTTTAACTTTAAGTTCTCTCTTTCTACAATTAGAAACAGTTATTAATTTTGAAAAAATTGTAGGCCACTGGGTGAGAAGTTTATCCTCTGGAATTGAATATTCTTTTAGAAAATCTTTTTCCAGCTACAAGCAAAAAATGCAGAAATTAAATATAATTTTAAACGATGATTTAATTCTAATTTTTTTTATACATTTATCTTTATATTTTTTAATTATCTTATACGATTTTTAGGAACATAATTAATATGAAAAATGTATGTACAAGTAAATATCCTGTGTTTAGAGTAAGAGCCTAGAAATTTAAAAAATTTTCTGCAATAGTCCACTTTACAAATGCAATTTTTCTAATGTAGTATGTTTCTTTCAATTTTTTTAAAACTGCTTCAAAAGGCTCTACAGTGTGTTTAAAATATTCTAGCTGCGAAAGGTCAATTACACCTGTTTTCGTAAACTAAAATCTTATTAAAACTTTACTGGAAAAACCTATGTCGCAAAATTTATATATATATATTATAAATATATATTTATAATTCAGATTTGCAGATAAGGTACCATTATCATTATTTTCCTTTTCATCTTTATCCAGTAAAATGATTCTAAACTTAATTAGTTATCTACGTTCACTTATATTTACAATAAAGTTTTTCACTAGATTTAGTTATTTTAAAACCGGAGGTATACCATAGCCCACCTTGTAGATTTTTAGGAATTAAATTTTCAGAATTACGTTCAAAAGGGAACAGTATTAAAATTTATCTTTTTAATTGTAAGAATCGCTTTTCTGAAATCCTACATGAAAAGATTATGAAGCAATAATTAAATTCCGTGTTTAATGTCCTTTTTTAAAAATTAACTAAATACTCACTTATAATTCGCGTTAGATTCTAATTCTACGTGTATTATAGCATCTACTAGACTATTGCCTTTTGAAGGGCTAAAGCCTTTCTCCCTTCAAGACGATTAAACACTTGTTGCCAAAACTTTGAATCTATAGGTTAGAAATGAAAAATTTTCGTAGATCAATTTCGGAAAAACGAAAATACACTAAAAACAGATCTCACTTATTAATTCCTGTTGAATTTGTAAAATTTCGTTGGAAACATTTAAGCCCTGTGTAGGATTTGGCTTTTCTTTGCCACAATACGAGTGGTCATTGTTAAAGATCACTACAGAAGAAACCACGAAAACTTATGTACAAAAAAACATCAGTTCACAATGTAATGTAGAAAAATTCCAAAGCAAAATTTTAGGAACATAACCTATTAATTATTACATCAAAGGAATAACAGTCACAAATTAATGCTATTATTATTCACTGTTTTTCTCGCAAGGAAAGAGTTACCTGCGGTTTCTTTTTCAAATGAATTAATTTTAACTTTATTTAAGCCATGTATTTTCGTAAAAACAATGATTAATTCTTCATAATTTTTTTTTATAAAAAAAATATAAATACACGTGTTTGCTGGAAACGAACGATAATATCATGTGTGCGTGCGTATCTCATGAACTAAACTGAACACTATAAAAGTAAGATTTGCAAAGCGGTGGTATGTTGATTCAACACCGGTGTGTCTATAAAGTCAATATTAATGCTTTAATACGGGCACACACTGTTAGATCAACGTTTTAGTTTTCCCATTGAGGAAAGAAGGGGTTACCTTTAGTTTGATCAGGCACATTTTGAAATAATACATTTGGCGAGGGAGGTTCACAACAATTTTTATGGCACCATTCAGAAGAATTGCATATAATTATATGCACAGGATTGAAGAAAAGGTGCAGAGCAGTCTAGATAAAGTTTTAACGTCTTCCTAACATTTGTGTTCTCGTCAGTTCTATTTTTCGAAAAAGGCGCTAATACCTTCAACGGGTTAGTCAATGTATCTTTTGTCTTTTCAACTAAAAAGATTAGAGAAAAAAGAATTAAATGGTAAAGAGTTAAACTAATATTTATAGTATCTATTGAAAATAAAATTACCATTATAAATGACAGAGAATTGGCAGTGCGTTGCCAAGCGTCTTACCGTATCCTAATTAACTAAACTGTGATAATTTTAATAAAAAGTAGTGAGTTGATATTTAATGTACATTGACTATTTTTTTATTTCTTTTAATCCCTCCCCGTGTACGCTTAGTGGTTTTTCATTCATAAGAGTTATCAGAAGTATGATTGTGTTCTTTTGTACCCTGTAGTGAAAATTATAAAATTGACAAACACGACTGGAAGTCTTTCTGGTTTTTGCGACACTTGGTGAGAAGATTTGTGTAAAGTGCTATTTTAATTGGTGAAAAGTGGTGTAAGTTATGGGTTCAGGCTAGTGATTTGAACGCATTTATTGAAAATAACTATTAAACTTGATTGTTGCTCTTGGTGAATTGAAGATTGTTATAGAAGTGAAATGTGTGACGAAGAAAGGAAAAACCAATATGGCTTTTGGACTCTCAGAGTATACAGTAACCGAGCTCAAAGACATTCTTCAATCGTTGAACTCATCAACGACGGGAAACAAAACTGAATTGGTGTCCAGAATTTTTTATTTGGACCCAAATGCTTTTAGAGGTGTTTATCCAAGATCATCTTCGGGGCAGCAGGGAACATCACCAAATGTGAATCTTCTGGAGACAGAACAACGAGTAAACGAGCAAAAAGAAAAATTGAAAAATTAAAGAATTAAAGAAAGAAGCGCAGTCACAAGCAAAGCAGAGGGAAGAAGAAGAAAAATTCAAAAAAATTGAGAAAAATTCGAGCTGAAAAGGAAGAAATTTCTAGACAATTGGATATGGTGAGTCAAGAGTTCATTTGCTTGACTAGAAATCAAGAACAGCAAGACGCAGGCGCTAACGGAAGTGATGACCAGGCAGAGTTGAATCAAGAGAGAAGGGAGCGTGATGAGGAGTCAGCCAGGCTGATAGAGATGCAAAATCAAATTCGTGAAGAACGAAATAGCCTACGTACGCGGGTATCAACTTCGAGAAACTTCGGATCCCCAAATATGAGTATCTCTAAGATTGGCGAATTGTTTAACACATTCGATGGAGAAAGTGGGGACCTCGAGACTTGGGAGAGACAGGTGCGATTGCTAAAAACTACGTACAATTTAGACGAAAACAGCACTCGAGTTCTCATAGGTTCAAAGCTGAGAAATAGATCTCTATCATGGTTCCATTTAAGAGCGAAACATATTGAGATGACAACTGATCAATTGTTGACAGAACTCAAAAAAATGTGTCATCAGCCTCCAAATAGATTGTTTTTGAAAATAAAATTTGAGGAAAGAGCTTGGAAAAAGGGAGAACCTTTCAATGAATATATTCACGAGAAAGCTATTCTAGCAAATCGAGTGCCAATTCCAGAAGAGGAGAGAATGGACTATTATATTAAGGGCATTCCAGATTTATATTTGCGTAACCAGGCTCGTATTCAACAGTTCAAAACTATTGCTGAATTACTTATTTTCCGAAGTATATGTAAAACCGACAATGCCTGTGAAACCAAAAATTGACGCGGAATTGAAAATGATTTTAAGAGAAGAGAAAGCGTTTCAATTTCGCCTGAAGAGACTATCAATGTGCGTAGATTTTCGTTCATTGAATAAATTAATTATAAAAGATAATTTTCCTTTGCCTCTTATGGAGGATTTGCTCGATAGTTTTGGTCGCAAGAAGTATTTTAGTCCACTAGATTTAAAGGATGGATTTTTCCATATATCGGTTTCCGAAGAAAGTCGAAAATATACGACCATTGTTACCCCGTTTGGGCAGTTTGAATTCTTTTGTATGCCTTTTAAGCTCAAGACTGCTTCATCAAGGTTCCAGAGGTTCGTTAATTCTGTTTTGAAAGATTTCGTTGCATCTGTCAACGTCGTCGTGTATATGGATGACTTTCTGATTGTCACCGAGACCGTTGAGCATTATTTCTCTATTCTCAGAAGGTTGTTTAAATTATTTGTTAAAAACAGAATGGAGATTCGTTTAGATAAGTGTGAATTCCTGCAGTCGGAGATAGAATTCTTGGGTTGTGTAATTAGTGAGGGTGGAATTAAACCATCGCCGCAAGGAATCGCTGCGGAGGTCAATTTCCCGGTTCTTACGGACATAAGGGGAGTGCGGAGCTTTATAGGAATCGCGCAAAATTTTTAAAAATATATTGAAAGTTTCTCGATGCTAGCAAAGCCTCTGTGTGATTTGTTTCGTAAGGGAGTAAAACTTGAATTCAGTGAAAAGAACTGCAGGTGTTTGATAATTTTCAAAATAAACTAATCGAGGATCCAATCCTGGCATTGTATCATCCACAACATGAGATGGAGCTGCATTGTGACACAAGCTCGTATGGGTTTGGTGCAGTCCTGGTGCAAAAAAAGGAGGACTTGAGGTTTCACCCAGTCATCTATGTTTCAAAGCAAACGACGGATGTTAAGAGCCGTTACCATAGTTTTGAGCCAGAAATGTTAGCAATAATTTATGCGTTAAGGCGGTTCAGAATTTGTTTAGAAGGTCTCTCATGTAAGATAATAACAGATTGCAACTCGTTAGCGTTGGCTATAAAAAAAAGATATTAATCCCCGAATATTAAGATGGGTGATAGAACTTCAGGGTTATGATTATGAAACAGAGCATAGGGCTGGTACTAGAATGACGCAAATCGATGGACTCAGCAGATGCGATTGGATAGGGATAGTTGAGGACAATGCTTTTGAATCGACCTTGATTATAGCTGAAAATAAAGATCCTAAAATTGTTTAAATCAGTGAAAGAATTGAGAAATCGGACGAGTTCTATGAATTAAGAAATGGGATTGTATTTAGAAGGAAAGATAAAGGGGACGCGCTTTTATTTTATGTGACATTTTTAATGGAAAAAAATGTTTTGTTTAAACAGCATGATGAGCTAAGTCACCAGGGTGTATCGAAGGTTTATGAAACAATGCGAACGATTTATTGGTTTCCCGAAATGCGGAAAGAAATTGCGGAGCATATTGAAAACTGTTGTAAATGCATTGCATTCACATCGACGTCGAGAAAGGTCGAAGGACTAGTTCAAGCAATTCCAAAAGGGAATAAACCCTTCGAAGTAGTTCACGTGGATCATTTAGATATATTTGATTCAAGAGTAAAAAGCAAAAAACATGTACTTGTGATTGTTGTTGCGTTTTCTAAATTTATTAAAATGTACCCGACCAAGTCAACGGCGTCGTTGGAAGCAATAGCATGTTTTAAGGTTTATTTTGAAGACCATAGCAAACCTAAAATCCTGACTACAGTCCAAGGACTTTTTACCTCGAAAAAGTTTCAAGATTTTGTCGCGGAATATAATATTGTATACCAAAAGATTGTCACCGCTTCACCACAAGCGAATGGTTAAGCGGAAGTTATGAATGAATCGCTTGCACCAATGTTAGCTAAACTCTGCGATCATTCAGTAGGTTTGTCATGGCCGAAAGTAACCTGTCAGGTAGAATATGTGTTAAATAATAGCGTTTACACTTCAAGGAATGAATTATCAAGAATAGTCTTACTTGGAGTTAGACAGAGAGGCAAAGTTGACGATCACATTAGAGAATTTGTTGAATCGTAGAGAGGCGAAAGAGTATACGCTCGGAGATTATGTTATGGTGCGAAATTTTGACTTCACAAAAGGCTTTTCTTCAAAACTTATTCCGCGCTTCAAAGGCCCGTATGTGATCACTAAGTTTCTGCGAAACCAAAGATATGTTTTTGTAGACATGCCAGATCTCCAGGTGATCCAAAGAAAATACGAAGGTGTCTGGGAATCGAAAAACATGAGAATGTGGGTGGCAAATTAAATATTGTCTAATAAAATTGTGTAATAATGAGAATTTATATCTGACTTTTTAAAGAAACATATTTTATCCGAAATGACGAAATATGGAAAAAAATATTGTTAGAAAAATATAAGTAAAATATAATCCCACCGAAAACATCTTCGATGCAAAAAGTTACGCCAAGTAGAAATGATTTCAAATGTGGAAAACATTTATGAAATGAATGATTGCCAAGCAAAATTTATATGGCTATGTTAATTTAAGATTTAATTATTTTTTGATGCCAAATAAGATTTACAAATGATTATT
>WNHD01007567.1:0-10036 GCA_011057455.1 Ganaspis sp. Gsp50
TTTGACCTACGGATTCGAAATCAGCATAAAAAAGTCTATCAAAAACAGCTCTGACATTTGCCGCACCAAATTGTGTTTCCATTTTTGTTGCCCTGTGTTGACAGAGTAAAGTTTAATGGTAGTTTATCTTGTTATAAAAAACTTCTAACCGTAAAAAAGCGCGAATACGAGGGAAATATTGTAAAGGAGTTGGCTCCAGATGTAGATTCTACAGACTTTTGGAATATTATTAATAGATTTCGCAATATGGTGATCAATGTTAATATTACTGATATGCAATCCTCGTATAATTATCTCTCAGATTGTTTTCCTCCTATTACACCGTCCGACACAGGTTTGAACACGTGAGAAATTCTAATGAAATCTTACTTTAAATATAAATGAGTTTTTAAAATATCTGATAACAAATCTGATGATTGTTTTTAAAAATTTAAAATGGCGAATCCACTGTATCGGACAAAAGTTGAAAAAATGGTTCAATTTTCATAAAACTTAGTATCTTTGGGTATTTTGATGCTCTGAATCCATATCTGATAATAAAATTTCAAAATTCAAAATGGCGAATTCAATATGGCTAACCGAACTTACCAAGAATTGTTGAATTTTTATCAAACTTGGCTCCTTAGGGTTTTTGATGCACCAAACCCAAATATGAGATTAAAATTTTTATATTCAAAATGGCGGATCCTACATGACGAACCGAAGTTACCAGAAATTGTTGTATTATTATGAAAATTAGGACCGTAAAGTATTTTAATGTGTTGTATCCAAAAATGATATTAAAATTTTGAAATTCAAAATATCGACAGCAGTATTTTTTCAGTGTATGTGTACAGATATATAAAGGACTCGTATTTGAGGACAATATATTTTTATTATTATCAGAAAAGACACTTATGTATTGAAAGCAGCAGGCAGGAGCTATTTTTATCAGATCGTACTTGAAATTTTTGTCAATATTAGCCAAAACAGCTAAACAAAATATTTGAAACTTATCAGACTACTCTTCGGCCTTTTCTCCTTAATTTGAGCCTGAGTGAAATACAGTAGCCAGTTGGAGCTCATCAGGAATTCCTAATTCCGATTCGGTCACAACTGGCTTCGGTGTTTCATCTCTCATTAAGAAATTAATCGGAATTCATCTAGCCAGATAGTGATACACTATCACTAAATATTCAAAATATTGTAAAATTCCTACGTCTCAAGTTACATTATAATAATTTTCTTTTTAAAAAAATCGTTCGCCATTTTGGATCTACCGTTTTGAGTTTTAAAAAATTGACTTTAGATTCGTAATTAGCTCATTAAAAACGGCAGCTATTTTCAATCCTATGATGGATATTGAGATTTCCCAGGAAGAAATACAGGTTAGTTTAAGAAGATTTAAATTATCTAAAACATCTGATATGGACGGGATTGACTATGGTTTCTATAGGCATTTAATCGAGAATTGGCTTTTTTATTTACAAAACTTGTTTAATTAAATTTTAACTACGGAAATAATTCCTAACAGTTGTGGTACTTTAATTACCTACCTGTTGTTTAAAAAAGGAGATCCTACCAGGGTGGATAATTATAGACTGATCTCTTTAAATAATTGCATTGCAAATATTTTTACGCAAATTTTATCTTCTCGTCTTACAATTTGGTTAAATAAAAATCATATTATTCCAGAATTTCAGGCTGATTTTAGGATGAGCAGAGGTTGCGTCGATAATTTATTTACACTTGAATCGCTGATTGAAATTCATCTCGCAAAACCAAAAAGTGTTGTTAACGCGACATTCATGGATTTTAAGAGTGCATTTCCTTCTCTGAACCATCGTCTCCTTTGGCACAAACTGTATAAGCTGGGTGTTAGCACCAAGATGATTAATATCATTAAACACTTCTATTACAAAGCGTGTGCGTGCATTAAGTGTAATGGTGCATTTACAGAATTTGTCAAGGTCTCTAAGGGTGTCCTGTAGGGAGAGGTGTTAAGTTCACTTTTATATTTTTTTGTTTATTTGTGACTTGGAACGCTTCCTGTACGAGCAAGGATATAGAGGAATATCTATTAATAGTGTCTGGATGTATTGTAAAGAGAGTTAACTGACTCTAAATATTGAAATGACAAAGCTTGTTATATTCCGGAAAGGGGGAAACTCATCGGTTAAACGTTTTAAATCTTTTAAGATGGCCAATTTTAATATAGAAGTTGTTAAAAGTTATGATTATCTTGAAGTTGTTTTTTCGAATTATTGTTTATTTACGGAGGTCTCAAAAGTTTGTTAGTGCTGCAAACTCTGCGATAGGAGCTACGTTACGTTTTATCTATAGTACTAGATCCGATTGCTGGTCGACTTGCACGTGACTCTATTAATGTTTAATTAAAAGCACATTACTGTATTGGTGTACAGATTTGAGGTCTGGGCTTTGTGGATTTGCTTGAGAGGGATGCACAAGCTGTTTTTAAAAAATTATTGTTTTAGCCGCAAAATAAGCCTGCTTATGCAGTGCGTCTCGAAACTGGATCGCTCCCTATGTAATTTTTAGTGTTGGAAAGAGCATTGTTTTGGGTAAAAAAAATTAATAATATGAACAATTCACGATACACCAATCAATGCCTTTTGAGACTTATGGAGAGAGCCAGAACAGAGGATGGCCGAACCTTGCTGAATTGGTTTGTCAGACAAAGACCCTTTTTTGAAGTGTGCAACTTGGGCGATATTTGTTCCTCCTCCACTCTGGAAACTCTTTCGGACAACTCAAATGCTATTCTAATTTTGTACAAAAGCGTTTTTGTAAAAAGGGATCAAAATGATAAAGCCCTTTCGAGTAGTCTACAGGTTTGGACACATTTATCTCTTAATAACGGTGTACAAAAATAGCTTACAGTTAACTTTAACCTGAAAAGAGCTTTTGCACAGATTCGTTTAATGAATTACTTTTCGAATTCTTTTTATTGAAGAAAATCAATTTTTTCGTTCCTTTGATAAATTTTTGTCTGTTTTGTAACTCTTCACCTGAATATCTACATCACCTTTTATCTGTTTGTCCTAAATATTCTTTAATTAAGTCGTAGCACTTTCTTGAATTAATCGATGGAGTCGACCAGGAATCGTTCTGGAAGAATATACTTTCGTCGCATAGCGCAGTTCATTTTCAGAGTATGGTCAATATGTTCGTGGCTATTTTGTCTGTGCGTGATAATATAGTATGATCTTATTTCTCTGTTTCTTATCTCGTTCTTTGAGTTTAATGGGAGTCTATATACCACGTGCAATTGTCTAATAAAGAAATTATTATTACTAATAAATTCATACCAGACAAACTATTCTGATGATGTTTTATGGAACTACACCAATTTTTATAACTATATGCTTATTATTTCAAGAGTAAGACAACTGAAAAAATTTGCGTTGTGGGTCACGTTACAACCAACGTAATTTTTCATAACATGTCCTTCAAAGATGTACAGATGTAGTCTCTCTACAGTCCCAATCCTTATACCTATTTAAGAATGCTCTGGCTAATGTTACCAAACTTTATCTTTGCCCACATCTCTTTGTCACCATTGCACTGCCCTCTTCTGTTCCAATAATCCGCTCCAGTCGCATCAGAATAGTTTTGAATTTGAGATCATAAAAGTTATCAAGAGCTAAATTTCTATAAGTATTAATTTTTTTTAAACTTGTTCAGAATCTCAAATATCCTTTTCTATGAATCGTTGCACATTAACTGTCAATTAATACTCTAATTTAATATTATCCGGTAACAGTAGTGGAAATATAGTATTTATACATCGCAAATTATTATATTGTGATAATGTATACCGTAAAACGGGACAATTTCGCTCCTGTAGGGTAAATTCCCTCAACATGTACCTATCTTTTAAATTATATTAGCACACTTTTCAGACAGAAATATTTAAGGATTAAAATTATTTTCCTTAATAGAAATGTTAAACTTTACTTTAAAATTTATTTGTGTCAGATTCATTAGTAAGTTTTAATAAAAATGATTTTTAAACACAAGTGAATAATTTTCACATTGAACAAGTAGTATAAAAAAGTAGGTGTAGAGCTTCATTTTAAAATTTCTACGTTGATTTCTACTATATATTACATTTTCTGTATCTCCAACATAATTTTCACAAAGTATAACATTAATAGTAATAAATAGGTTCTGCAAAAGATCAATTTATTTAGAAAATGTAAAGTTAGTGTAAATTCACTTAGGCAATAAGTTTAGAAAAAATATTTGTAGGACTCTATATTTTAAGTACCTACTTTAATGATTTTAACTAATGGTCTTATTTTTTTTAATAATAGTATTTCTATATTTTTTTTTATATATATATATATATATATTAAATATATATTTTATTTATATATTTATATTTTATATTTATATTTATATATATTTGAAATTTATATAATTTTAAATTGTTAAATCGGTTAAAACACAAAACTGTCAGACTTAACCTTATTTTTTATGGTTATAAGTATACGCTTAATTGAATGATTGAATTTGATTATACTTATTAAAAAAACAATATTTATTATTTATTCCAAGAACTTTAGAAATTTTTTTCAATTTTGTTCTCTTCATTGATTCTAAAGAATAATAAAAAGTCTTCTAAATATTTTTCAGCAACAAACTTTAATTTATTTATTCCGTAATAAGTAAGAGAAAGAGTTAAATAATCTACATTTTAAGTACCGATGTCTATATTTAATATATTACGAAGTTATTTAAAAAATAATGGAAAAACTGAGCGAAATTGTCCTGTTTTACGGTATTCTGTTACATTTGGTAGAAAACAATTTCTGGTCAAATTAGCATTTGCAATGCCTATAAATAAAGTTCGAGGAAAAACATTTAGTAGAATTGCAATAGACTTAAGGAATTATGTATTTAATCATGGAATTTTTTCTTTTTAAAAAAGATCATGTGTTTTCTTTTATTAAAAGCAAGTCATTAACAATTTTAGGCAAAGATAAATACACTATCTTTAAAACGAATAATTCCGAGTTAATAATTTAAATTTTTAATTGATCGTTAGTAAACAAAATAAAAGATTACTTGTTACCGAGTTACGACTATATATGTTAAGATGTGTTTAGTACATTAAGCGATAACATTTTCACTTCTAGCGTCAGAGAGCTGACGAGTCTCTCTTGACATTTTAAATAATAACTCGATAACGAATAAACATTTCTTAATTTTGCAAGTCTTCTTTTAAGGGTAGATATATCACTAACAATGTACAGATATTTTTATCCGTTCCTTGACAAAGCTTAAAGTGAAAGTCTGATCGGTGATTTCAACAAGAATGTAATAAGCTTTCAAATAAGCTTGTTCTTGCTTTACTTCCAGAGAATCTGTTGATATTATTACTGGACCATGACATGGTGCGCGTACCGCGCTTTTTGGATGCTCTGGTACTTTATAATAATCTGTAGGAAATAGATTTATATGAACCTCTTATTGAAATTCTAAATCGCTGCACTTATTGTTAGTATATGGTAAATTAAACTTCCCATTTCACCCGACAAGCGATTTCCCACTTCACCCTATTTGACACTATTTTAAAGAAATGTGCATATCAATAGAACAATCGCAAATTATTATTGAACTTTTTTACATTTTAAAAGATAACTAAAAACAGATCATCTTCATCAAGTATACAATTTTTTTAAGTTCGGAAACATTTTTTAGAATGTAGAAAAAAAGTATCAAAAAATATTTAAAAATGGTTAAATTATATGTTACATGCTAAAAAAATAGGTAATAAATGCACACGTACCTAAAGCTTATAAAAAATGTTTATATTTTATATCCTAACTTTAACATTAATTAAACCACTGCTACTCATTAGAATTATAGAAATAATTCGCATTTATCACGCCACCCGACTTCCCACTCCACACGCCTCTCCCCTAATAATTGTTCATACAACTATGTCGAAAAAGAAAAAGTATAATTTTATTATTATGTTAAAACTTAAGGAAAATTATATTTATTTCATGCATGGAGTTTAGTTCAAATGTATCACTTCTACAATTAAGCGAAAAGTTCCATTCAATGTAAAACACCACGTTTTAAGAAGAAACTAGTATTAGAAAATGACCATTTTGAAAGTTATCATAAGAAGTACAATGTTAAATGTCAAAAATAATGATACAGTTACATTCTTTAAATAAACTTGTAGTAATATATGGTCGATTCCACGTATTTATATCCACATTTTAAATTCGATCAAAACTATTTTTTTCTTATTTTTTATAGAAAAAAAAGTATACATACGTATTGTTTCATTTTCTTCGTGGCCAAATGCCCGAATTATGGAGTTTCAAAATTTTGATCTTTTAGAAATAGACCTATTCTTAATGCCCTCTAATTCTATACCTATTGAATTTACAAATTTTCGCTAATAGAAAAGAATTATCTTTTCCCCTCGACAATTAAACAATATTAACAAAAATTTTTTGTTTAATTTTTAATAAAAACTAGCGTAATTATTCTCGATCTCTAACGCTCTCTCGAATTAGTTTTATTTCTTAAATTTCTTTTTTTTAACTTTTAAAAAGTTATTGGGTCAAACCATGATATTTCTCGGAAAGTGATTGCGACCTATTTTTTGAAATTTCTAATTCTTTCAGGGGATAATCTCTAATATCTATTCAACACATTTTTTTGTCAAAAATATGCATGAGTGAGAATTTTTTTAAAAAGAAAAAATACTTTTCACGTTTCTCCAAAGTGGAATGAGTTCCAGAAATGTTTTTGGATTTTCCTTTTTTTGTTGGATGCCGTATAAAAAGAGAAGAAATTTTATGTAGATTAAAACCACTACACTTTTCAGGAACAATAAGAATTTTCATAAATGAGGGCTTGGAAAGCATAAGGGCCGCTGCGCTCGAATCCGTTGACTCTACTCGAAAGATTGGTGGAGGTAAGAGCAATTTGTCCCACAAAATAAAAGTTCACCAAAAAAAAGAGAAGGAAAAACAGGTGCATGTAGAGCATCTCATAAGGAACAAATTTGTTAAATGACATTTTTGTATAAAATTACTATTTTTTGCATAAATATTAAAAAACATAGATGATTAGTCGTATCAAAACTAATATATTTTGTAAATAAATCGCAATACTTCAGTCAGGTATGTATAAAAGTGTTCAAATTTATTATTCTCATAAAATATAAGCTAGCGATGCCCACAAGCTATCGTTTATAATAAAAAATATTATTTGTTTATAAATATTTAATTTGAAAGTTAAAATTAAAAGATCCAACTTCTTAACCAAAAAGTCTGTTATGAAAGTTTGTTTTAGAAAATGTTGTAGAGAGAACATTTTTCCTAAGATATAAAAAAATAATGCCCAACAAAGATTTTAATAATATTTTAATAATTGCAAAAATTATGATAGTTTATTCATAAGCGCGTCGTCTTTTCGAACTGACGCAAAAGAAAACCCTTGTATCTTAAAGCTGTCAAGAACTCTCTTAGAACTTTTATACAGTAATAAGCTTACAGAGCTTATTATCTTTTTATGAAAAATATCTTCTTTTTATAAAAATTAATTTATAATTAAATAACATTTTTTCTTGTTAAGTAATTTTTTATAAAGAGAATTTACAAAAAATATATAACAAAATTAAAGCACTTGTATTGTTTAGAAATTTAAATACTAACTTGAATTTAAGTTTTTTGTATGATTATAAAATATATGTATATATATATATATACATATTTACAAAATTAAAATGTTACATTCAACCAAAATTCGCTTTCAAAAACGGTTTCCTTCTTTGTTTACGTTTGATGCGCTATTGTTTTGCAGTAAAAACAAACCCTATGTACAATAGGATGGTCAAAAAATATTAATTATTTTTATTCTCTTATTATTTACTATTATTCTATATTAAAAAATGAATCGTAAATTATTATTATTATTGAAATTTATAATGATGAATTTTTTAAAATATTAAATCGTAATTAAATTAACTATTTATAAAATAGTTTTCATTTTAAGTTTAATCAAACGAAAGAAACAGCTGTCAAGTTGTGATTTAAGTTCATTTCATGAATGGTGCTTTGTTGTATATTTTGTTGTATATTTTTTGTGTAATCTCTTTATAAAAAATTACTTAACAATAAAAAATGTTATTTAATTATAAATTAATTATTATAAAAAAAATATATTCTTCTTAAAAAAAATAATGCGCTCTGTAAGCTTATTACTCTGTAAAAGTTCTAAAAGAGTTCCTGACAGCTTTAAGATACAAGGGTTTGCTCTTGCGTCAGTTCCAAAAGACAACGCGCTTATGAATAAACTATTATAATTTTTACGATGTTTAAAATATTATTATGATGTTTGTTGGGCATTATTTTTTGATATTTTAGGAAAAATTTGCTCACTACAACATTTTCTAAAACGAACTTTCATAACAGACTTTTTGGTTCAGAAGTTGGGTTTTTTAATTTTAACTTTCAAATTAAATATTTATACACAAATAATATTTTTTATTATAGATTTGATTTTTCTGGACCTTAATATAAATTGGAATGTGAGAAACACTTGAGGCCTTGGGTCCTTATTAGTAATTAAAACAAAATTGTTGTTGTGGAGGCACTAAATTGTGGAGGCACTAAATTTATTGCTCGAATGCATTTTCGCTGCGAACACAGCTCATCAGGACTACAGAGAATAACAATAAAAAACAAATAAGTATCCAGACTTAATGATCCAAGGCCTCAAGTGTTTCTCACATTCCAATTAATATTTTTTATTGTAAACGAAGGCTTGTGGGCATTGCTAGCTCATATTTTATAAGAATAATAAATTTGAACTTTTTTCATACATATCTGACTGAAATATTGCGATTTATTTAAAAAAATATATTGATTTTGATACGACTAATCATCTATGTTTTTTAATATTCATGTGAAAAATAATAATTTTATACAAAAATGTCATTTGACAAATTTGTTCCTTATGAGATGCCCTACACGTACATATTTTTCCTTGTTTTTTTGGTGATCTTTTATTTTGTGGGACAAATTGCTCTTACCCCCACCAATCTTTCGAGTAAAGTCCACGGGTTCGAGCGCAGCGGCCCTTATGCTTTCCAAGCCCTCAAATGTACATCAATAAGAATTTTCTTAAAAAGAATTATGCAGTGTGTCATGCAATAGTTAAAATAATCTGTTTTTAAAATTAAATGCGTTTCAATGTACAAGATTCGATTCCAGTTTATTAATGCAATAATTTTTTCTTTAAAATATCTCATTTTCTATTAAGCTTTTAAGTCACAGAAATTCTCCGTAACCGGAAACTGCAGAAATTCCTGGCCATTTCTGCGATTTGGTTCGTAATAGTTAAGTAAATCTTATTTTAAAATTGAACGCGGTTTAAGATACAAGATTTTTCTTATATTTTATAGAATTTAAGATGTGAAATTAGTAGTTAAATTAGTACCTAGTTAATTTCTAATAATAAAAACTTAAAAACTATAATTTTGTTGCAATGCGACAACAGGTCATGTCCAAGAACTTGGTTGATAAGTTAGAAATCTACGTTAATTTTTATTTTTTCCTGAAGTTTCTTTTTAAAAATAATAATAAGTCGGACATTCATAACGCACTTGGAGGTCTCCTACGATGATTCCCATAATTTGAAAACAAAACTTTTTTTAGTTTCGCTGTAAGCAGTGAGAAACTAGTGAGTCGATAACAAACTGACCGACATATTAGTTTACAACGACATTAGAAAAGATATTTCTTTCAAACTTTGGGAACTGTCGTAGGAAACCTTCAAATGCGTTATGAATTCCTGACTTATTATGATTGACGTCTGATAAAATTGACGTCTGACGAAGTTTACATTTGTCGAAAGTGACTTTTGTCGAATATGACGTCTGACGAAACTTAGGTCGGACAAAATCGCCCAGTGGGCACACTTGGTTAAATAACGTTCCAAAAACGTACTTTTTAGAACGTTTCTGGAACATTGTACAAAAAACGTATTAAGAACGTTCTAAAGA
>WNHD01007569.1:0-10464 GCA_011057455.1 Ganaspis sp. Gsp50
GCTCTAATTTAACGTATTAACAAAGCTTATATGACCAACCATTTTGACGCTAGCTTCAAAAATCTGATTTTTGTTACTTTCCTCCTCGGTCTCCCCTAATAAAGTTATAACTCTATTAATTAGTAGAGGATTCTGATATTTATATATTTATAAAAGTGAACTTATTTGACTCAGTGAAATTGGTATAATCTTATTCACAATTATTCTCGCAACCATTTGTTCTCCTGAGTGATAGACTCAATACAATAGTAAAATAATATAATTCGTTTCGCAGAATAAATTTCTTAAGAATAATTTTCTAAAAATACTTAGCTTGTTATAGGTAAAATGAATGTTTTAATCATACTTAAAAAAATTGGAATAAAAAATGTTTTTATTAATTTTTTTATATGAAGATAACTTAAAAGGAATATTTGTTTCTAAATGTATTAAAATGTGTTTTTCTAATTAGTTTAGTGTTATTTATAAATAAGTTATTCTTTTATTTAAAAACAGGGGAAATTCGAGTGAACGAACAACTGGTACTTGCTTGCATGCATACTCTTATGGCTAGAGAACATAATCGAGCTGCGAAAGCTTTAGTTCAAGTAAATCCTCACTGGGATGATGAAACTCTTTTTCAAGAAGCTCGACGCATCGTCATTGCTGAAATTCAACACGTCACCTACAATGAATTTTTACCTATTTTGTTGGGCAAAGACGTTATGGAAAAGTTTGGACTACTACTAGAAAAAAATGTAATAACTTATTTTCTTTAAATATTATAGATTAAATATTATTAAATATTTCATGCAGAGTTCTATCTGCCTCTTAGACAAAAAAATATTAATAATAATTAAAATACATAAGTTATTAAAAACGTTAAAAATATGTTACTAGGTTCATATGAAAATTATTTTAAGCATTTTATTAATAATTTTCTTTCGTTTGTAATTATTTAAATCTAATTAGAATTGTCAAAAAAATATTAAGTATTTATATTAAAAGAGCTCACATGAGCAAGTAATAATTAAATAATGCAAAAAATATCTGACAATTCAATATTTTCTCTCATAAAGCAAAAACCAAAAATATTGAGATATGAGTTGTGTGCCCTTGAAACTGTATTGAATGTAATATAAATACCAAGTTTCTTTCTTGTTTCTATATCGTAGATAGTTCTTGAAAAGTCAATATCGATAGTTTTTCTTATTAGAAAAAAATGTTTATACTTTTCAGGGATGCGTTCATAATTAGTCTACTTCACTGTAGTAGTTACTTACTTTCATAGTTGTGTGAAATTGATACTTAGAGGTTCACTGATTTTTAAAATTTGAAAAAAAGATTTGTAATAGTCAATTTTATAAAAAAAATTTGTTTAAAAATGTAAATAAACTCATATCAGATATATCCTAATTATATTAATTGATGAATGTTTACCAACTCTCATTATTATAAACAATTTTTATTTTAAAATGTTTCCTTAATTGTACAATTTTTATTTTTAAAATTATTGCTTTTTCACAATAGTTATTAATTGCAATTGTTAGACAATTTTACAATTTTGAAAGATAAACATTTCTAATTCAACATGGTTCATTTTTTACTTTAATTAACATTGAATTTTTCCTAGTTTTTTTATCCAATCGATTGCTGCAATTACAGTTTCATATTTTTTTTAATAAACAAAACGTTTCTTTTCATTTCCAAATACTAATTTTTTAGTAATTTTTCCTTCACTTTTGATTGGTGTTATTAGATTTTTTGAAAATTCATTTTTTGAACAATTTGTTTAAACAACAATTATTTAAACAAATACTAATTTTTCCCGCATAGTCGGTTAATGGCTCTGCAAGACGGAAATTTAAACAAGTGTGACGCTCCACGAGAAAAGGGACCTTACGCGCTTTTGCATAAGGTCGCTATTACTATGTTGTACTGCTGCAAAAGCGACCATATTGAAAAGCGCGTAAGGTCCCTTTTCTATTCAATATTGTAAAATTAAAGTCAAGTAATAAAATATTAAGTTTGATATGAAGCAAATAATGGTAATAAAATAATATTATTATTAATAATAATAATAATAATAATAATAATAATAATAATAAAATAATGAAATGAAAAAAATTAATAAGGTAGAAGAATAATTCGTAAAATTAGAAACGTTTAAACGTGTGAGTTGAAGAATTTATTACCGAACTTATCTGTTTTTTCATTTTTCTTTGTGATTTTTTTTTTCATCGACATAAATACTATTATGAAGAATTTGGAGTTTAGGTCTTCCAGCCCAAATCATTATTACAATCTTCTTTCTTAAGCATATTGTGTTGTCGTTTCTATTTAGACATTTTTTTTAAAAGTGGCTTCTGAAATTCAAAGGAGCAAATTCTTTCTTATCTTAGTCTAAAAGGAAGCAAGTTTGAATACTGTCTTCAGTTGTTCGTCGACATCGTTAGTGGTTAGACGGTCTCAGTTAAACTGTGGCTAATATCCTATACACATCATTAACTCTAATAATCGATAAAAGATTTTAAAAAAATGTATAAAACGAAAAAATGTTTAAGGATTTCAGACTATTTTTGCTTTTTTATTTTTTCAAATATTATCTTTGTACTCGCACTTTCTCTTCTTTTTTTTTATTCATGATATTGTGTTTTTATGCCCAAAATAAATAAATGATGAAATTAGATTCCAAACAATTGTTTCTATGTATATATTTATCAATACAAAATAATTTAAATTTAAAAAAATGTCTTCGTATTATTCATCAACGTCTACAAATTATAAACGTGAGTTAGAAAATCCTTTTTAAAGCAAATTGTAATTGATTTTTACTTCCATTTTTGAAATGTATTTTTTACTTTTATTTTTTATTAATTCCTTTATGTTGCTTCACTTTAAAAATTCTTTTCTTTCATTTTTATATTCCAAATCATTGTTTATGTTGCCGTGTGAAAAATTTTGACATGTTAAAACAGAGTTAAAAAGAAATTAAAGAGATGCAAATTAACAATTATTTTTTACATTTTTGATTTAATTTTTATTAGGGATATTGGGATGGACATGATCCGAACGTTAATCCCGGTGTGATGGATGCATTTGCTGCAGCAGCTTTCAGATTTGGCCATTCTCTTCTACCAACTGCTGTTGAACGATGGAGCAAAGCACACAAATTTATTGGTAAGTATTTCTTTGAAAGAGAAAAAATTAAAAAATCATGTGATAATTGTCAGTATTAAAAAATTTTATTAAAGTATTAAAGACAAAAAAAATGATTAAACAGTTCTTAGGGATAAGGAAAAAAATTTGTTTAACTTATAGTAAAAGATTTGTAATTTATTTTTAATGCCTATATTAAAATATTGGTAAGGTAACGGAACCTATACTCGATCGGGTTCTAGTAGTCGATCAGTCTGATACAATTTGCTATAAGTCAATTAATATTTGTTTTGATTTGTTTTATTGATACTTAGTAAAACATAAAATACAATAACTCTACAACATTATTATTCATTTATTTAATTTTTTAATTAAATATTTATACAATTTATTTTGACTTTAATTCGTGTGATCGACTATTGGTCCCGCATTGATCGACTACTGGTTCATTGAGTTCCCAGCCATTTTTCCCACTGATCGAGTATTGGTCCCCTAACCACTAAAAATTATTCCTTTTTGAATTGAAATTTTCAAGTAAAAAACTAAAGTAAATCGATTATGTTATTAACACATTTTGAAATATAGAACTTCTTCTGCATAAATAAACAAACAGAATTCAAAATGAAAGGTTCTTGTTTAATTTATTGAGTTTTATTTAAAACTTAATTTTAATTTTTCAAGATGTTGATCGACTATTGGTTCCGTTACCTTACATTTTGTAATATTAAATTTTTTCCTTGATAGTGAAAATTTACAAAAAATCATCGAAACTCTAATTTAATCTGAATTTTTGTATAGCTTCCAAGCGATTATCAGATCTTATCAGAAGACCTTATGACCTCTACCGTGCTGGTGTCATCGATGAATATTTCATGGGTCTCATGAATCAAGTTGCTCAAGCTATGGACGATTCTATCACTCAAGAAGTAAGTAAAGAAATATTTGAAAATATATTAAAAAAAAAATTGTACATTAAATTTAACAAATTTTATAGTACATCTTGTAATTAATAAAATAACACAAAATTATAAATGTAAATTTTAATACTAAATTTTATAAATAGGAAGTGCTACATAATTTTCAAAAAGGGGTTGATGAAAGAGTGAGGTAACTAGATGCTGAGCGTAAAATAGGAGAGGAGAGATGAGAGTGATATAAAATTGATTCTAAGTTTCTCTCTCCCCCTTCCGACCTTATGCCACGCATTTTTATAATCACATATTTTACGCTTTTGCAAGCATAGACGTGTGGAATTGACATGTGATAAGAAAGTCCATATATGTATAGAAATGTAAAACCTTTTTACTTCATAATATATTATTTATTCAATTTAATTTCTTAAAAATAATTAACTGTTTATTGACAAGTTTATTTATATTTCATATTAAATTCTTTAATTCCATTGTCCAAATGATTAGTTTTTTGAATTAATATTTATTATTTATAATAATAAAAACTCTTATATAATTAATTAAATGGTAGTGAATTTACTGAAAATTTCATTTCTTTCCACAGGTGACAAATCATCTTTTCAAAAAAGTTGGTGCTAAATTTGGAATGGACTTGGTATCATTTAATATGCAACGTGGTCGTGAATTCGGAATCCCTAGTTACATGAAATTCAGGTAATTTTTTAATCTAAGTGAAAAACAAAACAATTCACCACTTTATATACGAAATCTTAAAATATTTCATTCTCAATAGAAAATTCTGTGGACTACCAGGTGCCAACTCTTTCGAAGAACTTTTCGGATCCATGCCAAATGAGACTATTCGTCGATACAGCTCCATTTTCGAGTGAGAAATTCAAAACATTACACAATGTTTAATTTTAAAATTTGTAATTCTACTTGAAATTTTTCAATACTTCACTACAAAATGAGCAATTTACGGTTACAGACATCCAGACGACGTTGATCTATGGTCAGGAGGGGTATCCGAAAGACCACTTCCTGGAAGTATGTTGGGACCCACATTTGCATGTATCATTGCATCTCAGTTTAGTAATTCAAGACGTGGTGACCGATTTTGGTTCGAGCTCCCCAATCAGCCATCATCCTTCACTCCCGGTATGATCACAACTTCTTAAGAATCATTTTTCGAAATATAAATTTATTTTAATTATTTATATTAAATTATTTTTATTTCGAAAAGCAAGTTTTTTAACAATTTTAAACCGTGTTGCTTGTATGTTTTTTGTAATAAAATCTTAGGACGTTTGTTATTTTTTAAATAAAATTTTTGTACAAACACACACATTTATATAGACTAACTATTCCTGTAGAAATAGGCTCAGCTCTAGCATATGGGTATAATCGTTCATTTTGTGACCATCGACCTTAATGACTTTCGCTATATTTTTCCTATAATCCATACGTAATCATAAGTATACCAAATTTCATTACTCTAGGTCAAATATTTTGGCCGCAAGGAGTGGGGGACACAGTTATTTTAATGCATTTTATGCCAAAATCCATAATTTTTCCTTAACAACCTTATGAACAAGAGATCTAATCGTGTACGCTATAATTGTCCTGTAATCTACACGTGAAATTATGTATGCGTACCAAATTTCAAGTCTCCAAGTCAAATATTTTGTCTGATAAAGAGGGAAGGGGCCAGGAAAATGATGACGGGCAAAGCGAACCTAATAGGGTTCCGTTTGTACACTATGTGTACGGAATCCTAAAAATTTAATAAATTTGAATTAATTGCATATTTTTTGAAAATTTATAATTTTTGTATTGCAGAACAATTGACTGAACTTCGAAAAGCAAGGCTTGCTCGACTCATCTGTGACAATACAGACTTAATTGATACTGTTCAAATATACCCCATGGTACTGCCAGATCATGAAATGTAAGAAAAATTTAAATTTCATAATCTTAAACGGAGAAAAAGTTACAGAAAAGATTCCTATTCTCTGATTTGAAAAAATGAATTTCGACATTACCACAAATTTTTCGGTGCATTCCACTGAACATTGACTGAATTTCCACACAAAATTTAGTACAATACCTTTTATATCTCGTCTAGTGAAAAGCACAGAAAATTTTCCTGTAATTTTTTCTTAGTGTACAATTTTTCTATTAACTTATTTATAAATGCATTATTTCTAGTTATTATTGCACGCATTTACAACTCTTAAACCAAACGATAAAATATTTTCCTATTTTTATTTTTAACAACCTATAAAAATTTATTTTCTCTTAAATTTTCGGTTAAAATAAGAATTTAATGCTATTTGATCAAAATAAAATTAAGAAAATATTTTATCATTCCTAATTTTTTGAAAATTTTAGACTTTAAATTAAAGATCTTCCGCTCTTTGCCACAGAAATCCACGTGTTCCATGTCGTAGTGGAATCTTACCTGGAATTGACTTTACAAAATGGGCTGAATATCCGAATAAAGCTACACCATACGTGAGTAATTTAGCAGGCCAGTACGGGTTTTTGGGTAAATAAGTGTAGATACCTTTTAGGGTTACGTGGCAATCGTTGCATAGCTACTTAGAAATACCTACTTCTAGCAAACATTGCATAACAGTCGTTAAACTTTTTTAAAACATGAATTATTATGAGCCACGAAACCCTTAGTTGGAGGCGCTATGTGTCTTAAATGTAGATTACAATTAGTGACCACTTTTCTTTAGATATTGGTACTTATAACTAAGTTCCTAGATAAAACTAACGAACCAATTGAAATAAATTCATCATGCATTGATAAGTAAATTCTCATCTCACAGATACAGAAAGAACGACATTACATACCTGAATTAACGGATCTAATGACCCTCATATATTCTCTCATATGGAAATGCTCGCTTCCATCCATTTTTGATCACTGGTTACAAATAGAACTATTTCCATATGACCGATCAAATGAAGGTCATTGCACCTCATAATTCACGCATCTCAAGTCGCTACATTTATGCCTTCGAAATAAAAAATATTGTAAGGAACTTGGAGCCAAAGTCATCCCAATTTGTTTACGCAGATGTTTCTGCATTTATTCCCGTCTTAAACTCTCTTCGTTCGTTCTCGACCACCACTCGTGCTATAAACATCAACGTAAACAAATAGCTGACTCTGGTCCCTAGTTACTTATTCAAAAGTGCAAGCTAATTTTTAAAAAGAAAATTGCGTCAACAACTTAAACAAAATTTGTAATAGTGGAACGTTTTACCATAATTAGGGTTATTCAATGTTTATGAAATGTATGTAAGTTTCCATTAAAAACCACTTTTTTGTTTTCATAAGAGTAACATTTGAATTACTATTTGCAGGAAAACCTTAATGACGAAAAAAACACTGTGTCTTTTAATGGAAACTTAAATATTTTTTATAACTATTTTGTATAAAAAAAATTCTTCATTTAATTAAAAAATGATTCCAAATAATTCAATTTTGTTTATTACAAACTATTGAACTCATTTTCGAATTAATATGTGAAATGATTATACTGAAAGTTTTTATTTTATTAAGCTCTAGACTGGTGAAGATCAGTTCGATTATAATAAATACATTTTTCATATTAATTAAAGCATGACGCAGTTCTCTATTTAAAAAACAGAACATTTGAATTTTAAAAATATACTATGAAATATAGTACTAGTAAGCATTCAGTCCAGAAAAGATTAAAGCAGAATCTATTACATGTGCCTTATTCCATTTTTAGAAATCAACTAAATTCGCATTGTTCTAGTCAGTCAGTTTGTTTTAAGCAACACCTTTGTATAACCTGTCAAGTTTAAAAACCACATTACACTTTAAAATTTGACCAAATATTTCCTACAAGAAAACTATTTCTGAATTAAATAAGGTTTAGACGTTTCAACATTAATAAATTCTTTCATCATTTGTTAAAAGGTCTTCATTTGAATAATAAAATTAAACAACACCATTTGTAAAATTAAAAAAAAAGAAGAAAATATTTTTAAGATTTTCGCATTCTCTACATAATTGTGACACTTTACGAGAAATGGGACTCTGCCCGCTTTTGAACAAGGTCGCTTTTGCAGCAGTATAACATATAATAATAGCGACCTTATGAAAAAGCGCATTTTTAAATAAAATAACAAGAAATTAATAACTATAAGTAATATAAATTTCGTAAAAGTAAATAAAGTAACTAAATAAATATGGCAAGAAATTAACATTAATAAAAGAAGAAAAATAGTCAGAAAGACTCGTTAGTGTTTTCTTAAACTAAAAGGTATGCAAAGATTACTATGCAATCATTTTCTGCTCATTATAAATATGGATCTGTTTGTTAGCTGTTAATTCTTTTCCTCCATCGCGGGTAGGGCATGATTCTTCTTCATATTCTGCAGGATCCCAAAATTCGTGTATCTATTAACGTTAGTTAAAACTCAACAATGCTTTTAGCTTTCACTTAATCCTTATCTATCTTTGATTTTATTCCTGCAGTAATTCCAGAGGAGTGTTTTTCAATAAAATATTGTTTATTAAATAGAAATGATAATCTCAGAAGCTGTAGTAAATTAGAAAAACAAAATTACTCAAATCTAATTATCAATCTCATTTGTGTTATCGACATAATAGTTTCATCAAAATATTTATTCCAAAGTGCCAAAATTTAGGGCTATTGTATGGACACTTAAATACTTTCAATATAAACAATTTTATACAATTAATTAAAATTAATTATATAAAATTAATGTATTTCAATTAATTTCAATTTCTGAACTGATGTCTTAAAGTAAGACATCAAGTATCTTTCCGTAAGACATTTAGCGTTTCAAGACAACAAATCAAGACAATTTTTAGCGTCTTAAAGGACAAAATGTGTTACAGTAAGACACTTGATGTCTTAGTTCAAGACAATTGTAAGACAATATTAGTTCTTGCAATGTACCTAAGAATTATTCATGTTCAGCCTACGATATAGATTTCGGGTTATTATTACCATAATTTTAGGTTATCATATAAACAATTAATGCTTTCACAGTTTAAACATTAGAATGACAGATAAAATTCATATATTATGTTTATATATCTAAGTGCATTATGCTCTAATGATACAAAAGTTAGTACTTTAAAAGAACATCTTAAAATCTGACCACAATTGTGACAACATATTTAATTTGATTGTACTAATGTGTGATTACCTAAAGGCAAATCTTTATTTTCAAAGTACGTTTAGTAATTAAAACTTACCTAAAACTTACTCACGTCCTGGCAGCGATAAAGTTTGTTTTCATAATAAATTGCTGATACTTATAATAAAAAGTTACACAATATAGGGTTATTCTATACATATTGAAATGATTGCTACTGAAAATTCCTGTACAAGATCTAGTACAACATCAACAGTAGAACTTGTACCAGATAAACTGCTTAACTTGTATAAGATCCTGTGAAAGTTCTGCTTAAGAAATTGGAATAAGAACCTGTACAAGTTCATGTACAGGTTCTTCAAGAGGCTCTTGTACAAGATAATGTACAAAATTTCTTTATTTATTTAAAAATTATGAACAAACTAACTTTTTATACAGTATCCCTTTCCTATTATTGTTTAAAACCTACTGAGCAGCCCCAGCTGTCACAGAAAACTAGTGCGCATTGTACAAAGTTTTAAAAAATAAACTAATTTGTACGTCCAAGTTCCTGTACAAGGACTTGTATTTAAACTTGTACATGTTCACGTAAATCGTAAATTAAATTTAATTGCGACTAGTATTCATGCACAGGATCTTGTCCAGGTTCTTGTTCCAATTTCTTGTGCAGAATTTGTGCAGGATCTTGTATAGGAATTTTGAGTAGCGATTACTTCTGTCTCATAAAATTACGCTTTCTTTCAAAAAATTAGTGCCACATTCTATTAAAGATCTACGATTATATTGGGTTATTATATGAACAATTAAGTGCTTTCGCATTTTAAACATTAGAATCCTAGATAAAATTCTAAATTCTAGTTATTATATATATATCTAAATGCTCTATGCTCTACTGATATAATAGTTGGTACATTAAAAAAAAGTCTTAAAATCTGACCACAATTAACTAAACATATTTCATTTGATTGTGCTATTGTGTGAACACCTAAAGGTTAAATCTTTAGTTTTAAAGTACGTTTAGTAATTGAAACTTACCTAAAACTTACTCATGCCCTGCCAGCGATAAAGTTTGTTTCCATAATAAATCGCAGTTACTTATAATAAAAAATTTTACAGTATAGAGTTATTTAATACATGTTCAAATGATTGCTTGTGAATCATGGAACTACGTTTTTTTTCAAAAAGTTATTGGCACGTTCTATTGGAGATATATTACTATTTTGGGTTATTATATGAACAATTAA
>WNHD01007577.1:0-12676 GCA_011057455.1 Ganaspis sp. Gsp50
AAAATAGTTATTACTTTTTATGTGCTTTGGATCAGACAGAGGCAATCATATACTGTTTGCTGAGCAAAATATGAAATTTATCCTGTAATTTAATTGAATAATTAAGATTTTATTTCTTTTAGGTGTTATTAACTTGAACGTTTTTGTAGATAATTCAAGGTAACTACGTTTTCTGAGTTTTATTTTCATTCAATTTTAATATGCGAAACAGTATTTCAGATATCTCAATAAATGACAATTAATTTCTATTATTTCCAAAATGGTAACAAAAATGCAGGTTGCCACTCACTGTGACTTAGAGGTTTTCTCCTTCCCATTGTTCGTTCGTTTACCCAAATATTTATTTTTTTATTGTTTAGAGGGTAGAGAAGGAGGAGGGGGTAAATTTCAGGAGGGTTTTAAATATCAGAGGAGTTTTGAAAAAAACGTGTGTTAATCATATATTTCCTAATTATAAGAGATTTTAAACCAAATCCACTCCCTGTGTAAGAGTATAATGTTGACAATATTTAAATACAATTAAAATTAAATAAATTTGCCTAAATTTTATAAATCCAGTGTTTTTATTTGAGCTTTTCCATGTTTTCACCAATTCATCCAGGGGGTGGCAACCTGCAAGAGAAGATTTCTTGAAGTCAATTTTGGATAGTTTTGAAAATTGGGAGCAAAATTTTTATCTTTTGAAAATTCAAACGATTTTTGGTTATTATTATATATTATTATCAGCAAAAAAGCTAAGGAGTGGCAACCTGCAAGCCTTTCCCCTATACTACATTAACACAATAACATTCACATAAGATGATAATACGTTTTAGTTTAAAATCTGTTTTATTGAATTACAATATAATAACTTTGAAGTTATACAACATTTTGGATGAAACACATTTATACTTTCTTTTTAATCTTTAAACTAACATTTAGGCCACAAAATAATTGTTTTCAAATTACACAATTGATTTTACAGTACCATCCATAATTATGCAAACGCTAACGTCAAGCGCTATTAAAAAGACGACTGTCATTAAACTGCGATTTTTTATCCCCAAATGAAGGTAGACAATTTTTTAAAAGAGATTTTAAAAGCTTATAAAATTTCCAAAATAATGAGTAAATATTAGATTTTCATAGCTTTAAAAGGTTTTTAAATATTACTAGTGAAAATTCATGTAATTTTTCAATTTCTTTAAAATTTCATACTTCAACTTCAACTCTTTCCCTTTAACAGAAAAAGTGATGAAAATATATAACACTTCACAGAAATAATCATCATATCTTTCCCTTCAATTTAAGTGAAAGAAACTTACAAAATAATCAGTAGTTTTTGAATAATAGGATGAAATGTCAAGCTCCTACATTGTCGATTTCCCGCAGTGATTCTGCCAAGTTGACGGTCTTTCTAAAGAGAGAGCCGTCTAATACGGCTTATTATTTTGGAAATTCCATAAACTTTCCAAATCTTTTTTTAAAAATTCTCAACCTTTATTTTTAGCAAAGAAATCGTAGTTTAAAGACAGTCGTCTTTTTAATATGACCTAAGGGTTCACATAATTGTGGACGGTACTGTACCAATCACAGAAAGTTATCATTATACATATAAAATACAATATTCTTTAAATAAATGTTATACTAAATTGTAATTTAATGAAAACAACAGTAAAGTAATTTCTAAGTTTTAATTGTTAATTTTAATTGTTAATAGTAGAGTATTTAGTAAAAATGTCAAATAAGACACAAAACATAAAGACGTTTTGAAAACAATATTTCTATTTAAAACGAATTCTCAAACTTTAAAATTAGGTCAGGTAGCTATTCTACTCCAACTGTATTCTACTTTATATGCATTAGACAACATTTACATGTTATTAAATAAAAATTCAAATAATTATTTCTCAGAATATTTGATAAATCGAGTTGACAATATACACTAAATACCTAAAGTTCAACATTAAGAAAAAACCTTGCATGTAAAACGTTTAAAAATGTATTTATATCTGACAATTTTTCGGTTTTTAGAATATTTACTAAAATGCAAATAAGATTATATCATTATTGCAATACAAAATAATTCTTTTCAATAGAAAATAAAACGAATAACCACTTTGTCACATTTAATTCTGTTAAATTGAAATGATCAGTAATCATATTTGGAGATGCATCATACGCCCCGAAAGTTATATAAAAGATTTTCTTCTCTTTCTTCAAATAAATGATTTTCTACAACACATCTTACACTTCTCTACTAGAAATGAGTTAACTAACAAGAAATTTATTTATATATTTATTTATATACAATAATGAAGTGAATTTTACTAATGTTCCGAATTTGTTCGCCGGAGCCAAGGTTCTCGAAATTTTATAATTTTCCGGTATTTTCAGAAACAAATTTACTATTAACTAATTGACGTGTTCATCTTAATCACGCTCTGACGCATTGGGTTAAGTAGTAGTCAGTAAAACTCACAAAATTTCTATTAGTAAGAAATTGTAACAAACTTAATTAAAATAACAAAATATAATATGAATTACCATAATAAAAGTAAATATGAATTACGTTCATTTCATAAACATTTTGTTTCCTTATACAGAAATTTCGTTTGCAAAACGAAACATTGGACAATTTTTAAGAAGAAACTATTATTAAAAAATGATAATTTGAAAATTTAAAATAATATAAATTAGATTTTATAGGTCAAAAATAGTTCATATGTAAGTAACAATATTTTTATAAATTTCTGTTAAAATAAATATTTTACATACGTCGGTCGATATGTTTTCTACTGATAAATATTTTTCTTGAAGGAGTTACCATAAAAAAATGATAATTTTATGAATTATGGTAAGAAGAATTTTAAATTACAGTAAGGCCTTGCCTACCGTACACTTTGGATACCGTACACTTTGCTTACCGTACTCCTCCCTCCATGACTACCTGCTTTACGTACCGTACTCTTTTCAATGCTTGCGCACACTTTTTAGTGCCGTCTGTAATGATAATTTTAAAGGGTGCATGTTACACTAAGAAAACACATGCACCTTAAACGTATACGAGCCTGAAAAGGTATCACGTGGGAAGAGTACGGTATGCGAAGCAAACGATTTGGCTAGAGTATAATAAAGACACATTTTTTAAGAGGAACTGCCATTAAAGAATCAAAACTTTATAAGTTATATCACTGAATATTATTTTAAATGTCAAGAATTATGAAAAACTTTTAATCACTTGATCAGTTTTTAGTTAAACTTGAACATTCTATAGGCTAATCGATTTGTTTCTTAATGTAGAAAATTTTTGCAAGAGGATCTGTTTTTAAAAAATGAAAATTTCAAAAGTTATATTAATAGAATGTGATTTTAAATGTCAAAAATAATAGAAAATTGTCATTTACTTTATCATTTTTTGGTCAAATATATAATTTATAAAAGTCAATCGATTGTTTACAATGCAAGGAATAAAATTTTTCATGAATTTCTTCAATTTTTAAAAAGGCCACAAAATTATGCAAAAAACCGTATATTTTAAAGAAAAAATAGTATAAAGAAATTTGTTTAAGAATTTCTGATAATCCTTGCATACAAAATTTTCATATTCATGCATATAAAAACTCCAAAAGTTTTGACATTCGGTCCAAATTTTCTCGAGAGTTCCTAATGACAAAAATATCATAGAATGGGATTTTAAATGTCAAAAATGATAGATAATTGCTATTTACTCAATTAATTCTTATTATAATATAAACTTTATATAAATTTATAGTTTCGTCGCAATGCAAAGAATTTAATTCTATCTGTACTTACTTCCAATTTCAATTTAGGAAAAACTTGTACGCAAAAAACCGGATTTTTTAAAGAAAAAATGGAGTAAAAAAAGGTTGAATTAGAATTTCTAAAAATCCCTACATAAAAATCTTGTTATTTACAAGTATAAAAAGTACAATAAATTTTATTGAAATCGGTCTAAGCGTTCTTAAGATATCCTGGTGACAAAAAAAGGGTGACGTACACACATACACATACATACACACACACACACACGTCTGGACATTTACTTCAAACTTCGAATTGTATCATTTTAGATGAAAGTAAGTCGATTTAGACTACTTTTGAAAAATTGAAAATCTTCACGATTACAATGCTTCCTGTGAGGAAGCAAAATAAACATAATTATTTCCGCGATACATGTTGAGTATTTTACGGTACAGGATAGAAGGTACTATGAAATCTCTACTTTTAGTCCCTACAAACGAACCGCTAAAGAACTAAACGCGCTTACGTCATCATTTCGAGTACTCCAGCAGGACGTGGGTAACGCAAACGCTTTTTACTACATAACCAGTCAGGAGCACGAAGTTTTTGGTTGTGCAATATCAGATAGGTTGTGACGTAGTTGGAAAACAGTCAATCCTGGACGAGAGAGACTCCCATAACCAACAGACCAGAACTCCAGTGGTGCAGCGCGTGGGGGGGGGGCTAAACCCAAACGAGAATCCGCACCGTGAAATGGCGCAAGATGTAAATGATCGCGTCGTGTCAACCCTGAAGAACCAGAGTTGAACATCGACGATATTCCTGGTTTCAGTAACTCGTGAAGGACCACGACAATAATTACAGAACAGATTTTATGCAGTAATATCCTGAAACAGGAATCTCTTGCAATTCTCACAGTAAATGGAAAATTTTTTTGGACCGATGCACAGTGGTGCAGAAATAGAATTTCATATTCACAAAAGTGTAGAGCCTACAATTTCTGACCAATTAGCTTGTTTTTGGTCTTAAAATGAAAGTAAATAAATTTCTAGAAAAAGTAATGAAGCAATTTTTTAAATTCCTGATTGTATAGATTTTTTAATTACCGTAAATTATTGAAAAAGTCCAACAACTGCAGTGTTCAACTCTCAACTTACAAAAAAATTTGCTTATATGCGGTGAGTCACTTGATAACATTAAATAAATGTGTTTGTAATACAAAAAAGTAAAAAAATATTAGTTTTGCAAATGTTGAAACACCTTAACATTGCTTAAATTCAACTTCTAAAGAAATAAAGATAAAGGGTTGCAACTTTTCCTAAATTTTGCAACTCTTCCAGCTCACTGAATCCCAGTACTAAGAACAAACTAATATCAGAGTTTTTTACAATTGTTTAAAGAAATTAATATTGCTTAAATTCAACTTCTGAACAAATAGAGCTTGAGCACGTTGTCATTTAACTTAATTTAAGCCAAAGTTGCTACGACAGAAAATGTAATATTAAATCTTAAAAATAGGTTATTTTCTAAGTATTTAGCAAAAAAAAAACTAAAAACTTTCATAGAGCCGTTTTAAAGAAAATGGACTTTCTAGGTTAAAAATGTGGTTTTTTGTATTTATATGGAAAACATTGAATCATAAGGTCGCAACAGTCAATAATGAATGTACGTAATTATTATTTAAAATTAATTTATGAAATATACAATATAAACCGGATACTAAATTTACAATTTTTCTTTAAGAAGAACCTTTTATTAAATTTTATTTATTCTTGTTTGTTGTAAAAGTTATACATTAATTTATTAATACATTTATTTATTTATTTTACGCATACAATGTAGAAAAGCAGTTTATTGTAGATGTACTCGTAGTTTCAGAAAACTTTAAACGTGTAAACTGTTGTATTCACTAACCGATTGTAGAAGCTCTTGGGAATAAACCGGGAGATCATTTGAAAATTTATTTTTTTCCTTTATTATTAAATTGAGAATCTACCTATCTATATTGTAGGGTGGAAGCACCACTGGCGGATCAGGCACCAGTTGTGGATCAAATTGGCACTGTGCCTATGCGTTTGAATATAAATGAATTGCAAGTATCAGTAATTGTTAAGGGAGATATACAGATTATAATCACATACTACGAGGCATCTCCTTACATGCCTATACAGATCATTAATACAAATTAAACAAAACTTACTGCAGATTGAATAAAGCAGTACACTAATGAACAATTTGGTGCTAAAGAACAAGTTTTTGAAAAATTTTAGAATAATTTATTTATTAGTTTCACATAAGAGGCATTTCTTTATATGCTCAAGAACACCTATAAGTAACATGCATCCATAATTATGGGATGATCCACGACTGGAGCAGTAATAATTACGATTGTTGAATACTGTGATCCACAATAAGATCATTGACAAGTAATCATTGACGGCTTCTGTAAGTAAAGGTAAATTTTTAAATCAAGTATAACGTAAACGAAAGTATCCATTGGGACAATCTCACAATTAGTTATACTATTACAGAGAATAACCATGATATTTGTCTAAAAGGAACCATATAAGATTTGAAAGTAAAATAAGAAACATAAGGTGCTTAATTGATCTACCACTGATGCAGTCACCCTATGCATCAAGTTAATAAATAACAGTATCAATAATTTAATGTAGGGTAGATGTTTGCAGGTTGCCACCCCTCTTAACTTGAATATGACATTTTTATAATTATATACAGGGTATAGAGGAGGGAGGGGTAGTTTTCGAAGAGGTTCTGAACTTGGGGAGAAGTTTTAAAAGAAACTTGCATCAAATTTCATATATTTAAGGGATTTTAACCCTAACCTACATCTTGCGTAAGGTATAATGTTATCAACTATCAAATATAATTAAAATCCAACAAATTTATATTTATAAGTTGAGTGTTTTTATTTTAATTTTTCTATGTTTTCTGCAATGTAGCCAAGGAGTGGCAACCTGCAAGCCAAGATTTCATGAGGTCAATTTTAGATAGTTTTGAAAATTTGTTGTAAAATTTTTATTATTTTAGAATTTAGATGATTTTTGTGTCAGGGTTAATGCTTTTTATGTTCTGTTACCATTCATGTATTGACATTAACTATATCTTAATCTTATAACAAGTAATGAGCAAAAAAGTTAAAGGGTGTCAACTTGCAAGTCTTTTCTCTATAACTTTTTAAACAAAAATAATTAATAGAATTTAATGAATAGTTCTTTTTAGTAAACATTGTAAATGTATTGTCCAGCTTAAATTATATATTTTATAAATTAATGTCAAATAATAATTACGTAAATGAATTATTGATTTTTTTCAGATTATGATTAAATATTTTCCATAAAAATTTAAAAAATCACATTTTTCACGTAACAAGACGATTTTCTAAAAAACTGTTCGATGAAAGATTTCACATTTTTTTGCAAAATACTTAGAAAATTACCTAGTTTTAAGATTTTTAATAACATTGTTTGTGGTAGCACCTTTGGGTTAAATTAAGTTAAAGGACACCGTGAGAGGGTTGCAACTTTTTTTTAATTTTGCAAATCTATTAGCTCACTGAGTCCCAGTTCTAACAACAAACTTGTGACGAATCTTTTTGCTTCTATTAAATTCGATACACGTATAATAAATTAATCACATTTTAATTACAAATAAAAGAGAATCAATGCGATGGGCTCGTCGAGATCGTTGTCAAAATAAATCTGAAGACTAAATACAACATATTTATAACATACGAATATTGGATTATATTGCAGAAGTATCAAAAGAGTACGTATTAACAAATATAACTAGCAGAAAATTATGTTCATTTTATGAACATTTTCTGCTTCCTCATAGAGAAAAATATAATACTATTAGAAATAATGAAACTGTGATATCTTCTTAATTATTTTTATACTTTATAATCTTTATATTAATATGGATCAATTTGTTTTTTAGTAAAAAAATGTTCCCTAAAGAAATAATCATTAAAAAACTCAATTTTAAAAGTTGTATAAAAAAATGTAATTTTAAATATAAAAAATGATTAAAATATGACGTTTTTCCATACAATGTTAGTGAAATATATATTCTACATAGGCAAATCCATTTGCTTTTTAATGTAGCAAATTTTTCGTCCAGAAACTATTATTAGAAAAATACAATTTTGAGAGTTATAATAAAACTTTGAATTTTAAATTTCAAAAATTATACAAAAGTAAAAATTTTTGCTTAAATTTCTGGTGGTTAAGATACTGTAAATAGATCAATTAATTCGTTTCTTAATATGGAAAGTTTTTTTAAAACGAACTACCATTAATATAATAACTTTTTAAAAGTTATATAATAAAATGTGTTTTTAAATGTAAAAATTCATAAAAAAGTACCATTTACTCTGCTAATTATTAGTCAAATATGTACTTTATATAGGTCAATCGATTCGTCTTGTTCCAAGGAATCGATTTTTTTACTCATACATTAAAATTTTTGTTAGAGAAAAAGTTTTGTGAAAAAAACCGTATTTTTTAAGAAAAAAATGGGCTAAAAATTTTTAGGGTGGGTTTTTCTAAAAATCCTATGGTCCATTTCATTAAATTCGGTAAAAGTGTTCGAAAGATATCGTGTTGACAAAAAAGCGTGACAAACATACTTACACACATACATACATACATCTGGACATTGGCTTCAAACTTCGTTTTTATACTTTTTTGGATGAAAATGAGTTGATTTAGACTATTTTTGGAAAATTGAAAATCGGCACGATTACTTATAAATAAAAGAACAAATAGGTAATCAACTTATCGAGTTAAGTCGTTTATAATGATTCGTGAGGGTGGCCAAGTTGTTTCTGGGCGTCGTCTTTATTAAGCACGTTTAATTTAAGTTTTCATTTTATCTCCATATATCATTAATAATTCGGTGTTTTATCGAATCCTTCTTTGTCATTCTTATTAAATATACGTCAGGACTTTAGGCTCGAGATGTTATAAACCGATGTCCTCAGTCTCACCATCCTCAATCATTTTAAGACCATTTCCACGTACAAAACGTAGCCACTTTATTATAAAAAATACAAATAAATAAATAAAATCTACATTTAACACTTGAAAATCACTCCCGCCCAAAGAAACAATATAAGATAAAATATTAACAAAATTATCACCTCTGGAAATTCAGTAAAAAGAAATTACATGAATAAAAACAGTAACAAACTTTTTGATTCACTTTTTATTCTTTAGCACGGTTTGAAGCAACGATCGCTCAAATACTCATGACTTCTTTAACACTAGAACTACCGACGGGGACATTTTCTCCCGTCGCGCATGTTTCTGTTAGTGTATATTCCGTTATTAATTAGCTAGAGGTCTGAAATATTCTGACTTTTATTTTTCTGTTGAGATTAAGCTATCTACCAAATCTCAGCTTTTTATAATTATTAGAAGCTGAGATCTGGACCGGCATACCTAGAACTACCGAAACGAGACATTTTGTCCCCTCGTAACATAGTATGTGAAAAACAATGTTTATTACAATATTCGCCCGATATTAATGTTTAAAGTTATTACGAAGTATAAACAATGATAATATATTTATAATTAATAGTTATTTATAAAACAAGTAAGTAAAATAGGTGATTTTATGAGTGAGATGTTTGCAGTACGAGCCGAAGGCGAGTAATGCAAATCGTACGAATATAATCACGTTTACGCACGTGTGTCAAACAAAATTTTTTGCAACAAGAAGCTTCAAAATTGTATGACAAAATCTGTTTTTATTTCTCTAGTAATCAGATTTCAGAAACCATTTTGGGGGTTTGTGTTTATAATATGCAGGTGGCACTATGCTGCATATTTTTCTGCAGGTTTTATGTACAGCATAAAATAAATGTATGTTGTAGTTATGTAGTGAATAGATAGATATCGATATTTCATAAAAAATTCTCAATAAAATTCTATTATTGGCTATATCCATAGTTTTTTTTTCTTCGAGGTTTGGGAAAATGCATTAGGCACCATAGGGGGTACGCGATGGACGCGTGTACACCCCCCGTGTGTGGGAATCCGTTGCGTACTACCCACTAAACCCATCCCCTCCAAACCGGGTATTTGTCTTCCTGCGGGACTGCTTGTATGGCTCTAGATTTTACAGAAAGACAACCCGCTTGAACACTGAGATCCCCCAAATGAATGCAGACTAGACCGTCTGTCTAGTCGTGGACTCGCCGAGTACCTAAGTTCCCGGCAGATCAACGACACGCCGGACTAAGATCCGCGAACTTCCGAGGGACACCCAAGGACTACTTCCATAAACTATGCTTCCTTACCTGCGCCGAAGCGCCTCTTCGTGTCGTACAGCCTCCAGAGCCTTTCGATAGGCAGCGCACTTCCCCGAGCCCGAGATGTAATCGCAGGCTGCTCCTTCGGATTCGCTGCACAAGAAGCAGCGAGGTTGTTTACTACAACTGGCAACGGTGTGACCAGTTTTACCACATTTAAAGCACCCAGTTTTTTTGTCCACACCGCTGCACTGTACTGCCTTGTGCTCGAAACCCAGGCACCAGTGACATCTGATCATTGTAACTCGTTTCCTTACGCAGCAACTAAGGAAGCCGACCTTGACATGACCAAGGCGCTCCAAAATTGCTGCTTCTCGGCGAGTTACGGTGACCATTGCCAACTTCTGATTACGTTTCTTGGCTTTTAGCAGCCACACTGTTCTGTTTGACCTTGGGATTAGAAGAACCTGCTCCAGAGCAACTACAACCTCTTCCTCTTCGGTGCGACTGTCCAAGTCCCGAATTTCCAGAGTAACTCTCTGGTCGTCTCGAGACTGGACAATGGTCATCTCGCCTACTGCATCTGACACCTTCGCAGCGAGAACCTACTGTTTACAGCCTCCTCCCAATGTAGATGAAAAAATATTTAAAATAATACCATATGTAAAATAATATAAAACAGTGCGCAAATAAATTACTTCACGCACCGCTTTTTACTTCACGCACTGCTGCTTTACTTCACGAGCTGTTTTTTACTTTACGCACTGTAAAGAAAAGTGACACTTCACGCATAGTTTTTGGTGTGTAAAATTAAACTTTAGAGGTCACCCTAGCAGACCGCCTGAACCGAATCTAAACCGAATTTCGGTTCAGATTGGGTTCAGATTGGGTTCAGACGCTTCATGACTAAATATTTGTTTAAAATCATATATCAAAAGAATTTAATTGTTCATTCTGTTAAATTCAACACTAATGAAGCTTTCTGAAATTGATATTGACCAAAATAAGCACTAATTCTTATTAAATAGTGTGTAAATGTGTCAGCAGTTTATGCATGATAAGACGAAACGAGAGGGCAGTGTTAAAAATAGTCGATTTTTGGACACAACGGGATACCTAAAGTAAGCATAATTTCTCATTTAATACCTTAAATGAAACATTAAAAAAATGATTTTTATCTGCGTCCTAAGTGTGATAAGGGGTGAGAATCACCCCCTTCTACTCTTCTGTGTAGCTGAAAAGCATCATTTAATTCTTCTAAAAATGCATTCAAGAAATTTTCTTAAAACGTATTATCAATGAACATTATTAACTAAATACTTAGAAAAGACATCCATTAATAACCATGCATAAACAACAACGAAAATCATCCACTGAGCTTCGTAAATCACCCCTAATACTTCAAATTACATCCAAGCTCATTTAAGAATTTTTTCAATAACAAATTTTGGATGCATGTTATTAATCGAATATCCAAAAATAATATCCAATAATAGCCATGCATAAACAACCACTAGAATCATCCCCTAAGCTAATAAATTACCCCTAAGCTAAATAAATTACCCCTAAGCTAAATAAATTACACCTAATACTAAATAAATTACCTCTAATACTGGATATCCGGAAATGAAACCCATTATTAGCCATGCATAAACAACCACTAGTTCATCCCCTAAGCTAAATTAACTACCCCTAATACTTCTCATTATAACCAAGTCATTTAACAATTTTTTTTAAAACAAATTCTGGATGAATATTATTAATTAAATATCCAGAAATAATATCTATCAACAGTCATGCACAAATAACCAATAGAATCATCCCCTAAGCGGAATAAACAACCCTCAATAATTCTAATTACATCCAAGACATTTAAGAATTTCTTTAATAACATATGATTCTAGTGGTGGTTTATGCTTGGATGTTGATGGATATTATTTCTGAATCTTTAATTAATAATATTCATCCAGAATTTGTTTTTAAAAACATTTTTTAATGACTTGGTTGTAATTAGAGGTATTAGGGGTGGTTTATTCAGCTTCGGGGAAGATTCTATTGTTGGTTTATGCATGGCTGTTGATAAATATTATTTCTGCATATTTAATTAATAATATTCATCCAGAATTTGTTATTAAAAAGATTATTAAATGACTTGGTTGTAATTAGAAGTATTTAGGGTAGTTGATTTAGCTTAGGGGATGATTCTAGTGGTTGCTTATGCATGGCTATAGTTGGATATTATTTTTGAATATTCGATTAATAACATGCATCCAAAATTTGTTATTAAAAAAATTGTTAAATGACCAGGATGTAATTAGAAGTATTAGGGGTGGTTTGTTTAGCTCAGGGGATGATTTTGGTTGTTGTTTATGCATATTTATTGATGGATATCTTTTCTGAGTATTTAGTTAATAATGTTCATTGAAAATACGTTTTAAGAAAAATTCTTGAATGCATTCTTAGAAGAATTAGATGATGCTTTTCAGCTGCACAGAAGGCAGAAGGGGGTGATTCTCACCCCTTATCACACTTAGAAGGTGGATAAAAATTCTTTTTTAATGTTTCATATAAGGTACTAAATGAGAAATTATGCTTACTTTAGGTTTCCCGTTGTGTCCAAAAATCGACTATTTTTAACACTGTCCTCTCCTTTCG
>WNHD01007580.1:0-16050 GCA_011057455.1 Ganaspis sp. Gsp50
ACATCAGCACGTGATTAGAATAGAAACCACGTGAATTGACATCAACCAATCACATTTAAGCGATTGCAGCGCCTCTATAGTTCGTGCTCACCGCGAATATTTACGTTAATAATAAAGTTAAGGGCTGTAATTTTACATGTTTATGTAAAAAGGCAAGGTCAAACAAAGACGTCAAGGACGAAGGACGTCGACAATGACAATGACGTATATAAAGACAATTAAAGACAATAAAGACCGTTTTTAGCAGTTATGTCAGACATTTTGAATTCAGCATTCAAGCTGATCAGACGTCTTTCTGAAATTTTTGTTATTCGCCTGTAAATCGAGTTTTCAGTACAAATCAGTGCAAATTAACTTTTCAAATTGAACTTTTAATAGTCGTATAGAGTGTGAGTGAACTAAATTGTGCAGCGAACGCTAATCGTCGAATCATAAATCGAACTCTAACGAATTTGTGAACGAACTTTTCTCATTAAATAGTTATGGAAAATTTAATAATCGATTTTCAAAATGAACCTTTCTATTTCAATCACTGTGAACTCGACTTGATTCGTCAATTAATGCCAGATTTGATTCTTGAGAGAATTAGTAAAATTAGTTTTTATTCCTCAAAATGGTTTTCCAAATACTGGCAATGCTTTATTAATAAAGTACTACAATTAATATTTTTAATTCATTTAAACCGTGTTTCAAATCAAAAGTAATAAACTCAGAGGGTTGAAACATTTTATCAGTGAACGCATAGTGAACTGGATAAAATTCTCCGCAAAAGAAACATTGAAAGAAGAAATTCTCCGCGGAACTTCGGACTAACACTTGCCCATCTCTGTTTGCGCGCGCTTTTCTACTTTCCAATCTACGCGCAACTACGTTCATGGTTGAAAGTGTGTTTAAACTTGCCTTGTGTGTGTTGTACAAAAGCAAGAAGACTATACAATAAAACAAATCCTAGATTATTTTACAAAATCAGTTTTAGAATCCGTATATTCCGAACATTGCAATTCTTGAGCAAATTACCAAAATGGCTTCAAACATGAGTGTAAATATGCTCAATGGACTCATATTTGATGACGATAAATTGGTAAGTTGTTACTTTTTGATCTTTTGATTGTCAGTAATTTGCGAAATGTGTTTTCTAATCTGTACTAAAACGTACAAATCTTTTCATAACAAATTAATGCCAAGTTGATTAATTGTAAGTAAATGTAATTAACTCGTCAACGAGCAAAATAGGCAAACGGGACATTTTGTCTGTCAAAAAAGTACGTGGCGGAAAAAAGGCGCGAAATAAAAGGAACAGATTATTTTGCCCATTCGTTAATTTAAATGATTTAAACTCTTGAAATAATGAAGCTAATTTTGTTGTAAAATGTAACTTCAAATTTTGATTATAATTTCGTGACTTCTTTCCTTTTTGGTAAATTTCAATCGAGTTCGATTGTCAATCAAAAACGGATTTTAATTTTGTTTCCATTGTTATACATAATGTGACGAATCTAACCTTAACTCAAAAACATCGCGTTTTTTAATTTATTTTGCTTCCACACTTTTTGGTTAAAAAAAATAGTAAAATAATAGTAAAATAAGTAAAAATAAGTTTTTTTTGTAAAGAAAAGCAAATTTAATTAAATTAATTTTTTATTAATATTAATTTTTTATTAATATTAATTTTTATTATTATACAGTGGATAATATTCTTTATGTTTTCAGGTTACCTATGCATGGCTCAGTAAACAACTCAGTGTTCACGTTAATATATCCAAGAAAATATTATTGGAATTCTGGCAAAATAATAAAACAAAAGCTCAAATGACAGCGACGTTTGTAATCATGGGTCAATTATCTGACGGCTCCGAACGAATCGAGGTTGTCGAAGAGTCTGCACTGGATTCGACAAAAGAGAAATTTCAAAAAGTCTACTCTGAACATGTTTACAGTTTACAAAAAACGTTACCAAATCTACAAACACTCGCTCTTTTAGAACAACCTTACACTAAATTCACATCAATCAACTGTAAAGAAAGTTTCCTCAAATCCGGTCACGAACGTAAAAATCCACAATCAACGAAAGCAGAAGAGGAGAAGAAAACCAGCCTCGAGCAAACCAGCATAAAATCAGAAAAAGACGATTCCAAAACGGAAACAAAAGAAGATTCCAAAACCGAAGAAAAAGCTGCTGAGAAAAAATCACCATCTGCGCCAGAAAAAAGCAAAGAAAAAGTTAATGGAATTTCGAAGGAAAAGAAAAAGAAAGTCACCGAAAAGTCCAAAAAACCAGTCCAAAGTCTTGAAGCAGGGTTTAAAAGCATTTTCGCTAAAGTTGCCGACTCGAATTCAAAACAGTTAGCTGCAAAGAAAGAAGCTGCTGAAAAAGAAGCAGCACAAAAGGAAGTTGATAGAGAAAATGGAGATGAGGGCAAAAAAGAAGCTGAAAGAAAAAAAGAAGTCGAAAGGAAAAAAGAAGTCGAAAAGAAAAAAGAAGCCGAAAGAAAAAAGGAAGCTGAAAGGAAAAGAGAAGCCGAAAGAAAAAAAGCCGAAAGTCCAGAAAAAAGGATAAAAATCTTCGATAGCGATACAGAAGAAGAATCAGAAGCTGAAATGGAAAGAAAGAAGACACCGCCGAAAGTAATTAAAAAGGAACGAAAAACGAATGCAAAGACTAATCAAAGTAAATCTAATAACAGTAAGAAGAAAACGGAGAAAAATGAAAGAACTAGTGATGTGAAGAAGCGAAAACGAATAATCTCCGAGTCGGACTCTTCTGAGGAGTCGGATGTAAATAATTTGCAGGAAGAAAGCAAGGAGAATGCAAAGTCTTTGGAAAATACGGAGGAATCGAAATCTTGCGCTCCTGAAATGAATGATAAAAATAGGAAACGAACGGTAAAAACAACAGAGGACGTACGTTTCCTTGACGATGATGGTTTTCTTGTTACGAAGAAAGTCACGGTAACTACGGAAATTGAAGAAGATGCGAAAGACGAGCGTCCACCGCCATCGAAAATTAGTAAACAAGCGACTGTTAATAAAAAGCAAACAAAGCAGTCAACTTTGACAAGTTTTTTCAAAAAGAAGTGAAAAATTCGTTACGTGTTGTAAAATTTAGTAGAGATTGTATCACTTTTGTTTAAAAGCAGGCATGTTTATTACAATTTGCTTTTTTGTTGAAAATTGTACATCTTATTTTTTTTACAAAAGTAGATAAACTATTTTATTTAAACTGCGAGAAATTGTTTTCTAGTAGTGAAAAAAGGCTTGTAAATCCGCTTTCATGTTTTATATTTCATTTAGAAAGCAAGTTTTATAATTTGCTGAGAATATTCTCAATAATTTGCTGAGAATATTCTCAATAATTTGCTGAGAATATTCTCAGTAACTTGATGAGAATATTCTCAGTAACTTGATGAGAATATTCTCAATAACTTGATGAGAATATTCTCAATAACTTATCAAGTGGAAATCGATAAATTATTATTTACAAGATGGAAAAACGCTTGTCATGTCTTGATATACAGTTTTTTACTTTTACAAAAAAAACTGCAATACGATTGAGATGAAAATTATTATAGTGCACAAGATGTATTAAATACTTTAAGTTTGAATTTACATTTAGAACTTTACATTTAGAACTTTACATTTAGAATTGCTGAAATAGATTGCAATCAACCCAAAAGAATTTTCTATAAGAATGTTAAATTTTATAAATAATGAACGTAAAACTTTTTTAAGTTTGATTATCAAACATAATCTTCCTTTATTCTTTAAAGCGGAAAATGATAGAAACCGGCAAATTTACTTGAACATGTAAAATGTATTATATTATTATTAAGTATATTATTTGAATAATAAAAGTGACAAATTATTTTCAAATTTTTCTTATTCTTGATTATTTTTGTATTTGAACTTTTACACAATTTTGTAGATTTTGTATTTACACAAAATATGTAGATTTTTGTTTTGTAGAACACTAATAAAATGTTTTTTATTTCTTACGAACACAATACTTATTATAATATAATCGTATATTCTATTGACATATAATTAAAATATAATACAAATTTAATTTGTGTAAAAATTTAAAATTTAATATTAGCCATACATGCCAAAAATAAATAATTATAATTTTATTTTGTGTTCTTTTTTGCGAAATTTTTATAAATATCTCATCATTTCGTTTATTATAGAACAAAAAGAAATAATTCAAAAAACGAAATATTTTTATAAAAAAGAGAAAGAGGCGGTTCTTTGAAATAAAAAGAAAATAACACTGAACTGTATATATTTTTTTATTTATTAAATGTCGTAAAATAAGGAAGCAAGTGGATATCTTATCACAAACGCCAGTAAACTGCAAATAATCTGGAAACAAATTTTGGTCATTAATATTATAATTACAGCTATTCAGTCAGTTTTTCAAAATTTTGTTTATCCAAATTTTTCTAAAAGATTTTAGTTCAAAAAAAATCCCCAAAAAATATTTTTTCTACGGGGATTTTAAAAATTACAAAAGGATAAATGTTAAGATTATTTTAAATAAAAAGCAAAATACTTTCTATTGGTAAATACAGAAACGAAAAATTATTTTCATTTCAAAGTATCAATTATTGTATACAAAGAAAATAGTTAAATTGTTTACTGTATTCTTATATTGTAATATTGTAATATTGCATTTTTTTTAATTGAAATAATCTTACCTGTATTACAATTAGAATTTTTGTTAATGTATTTTCCTTTGTTGGCCCAATTGAAATTAGTACAAAATTAATTAAAGTTAAATTATTACAAGTAATCACATCGTTGTTTTCTCTCCAATCCACGATACGGAAAGTTCTATAAATTTTCATTAAAATTCTAGCTGCAAGAATAATAAATTTTAGTAAGAATAATACGATTTTTAAAATAAAAAGAAGTTTGGGCCTTAGCGAGGGAGGAGGATTTTTAAAATTTTGAAGATTTTTGAATCCCTAAAAATTTTTAAAATGTATACATTTTTTATTTAAATTTTAAATTAAATTAAAAATTAAATATTTAAATCTTCAAAGAGTTACAGATTCACATTTTCATAGATTTAAAGATTCTTTTTTTTTTAAATCTATAAATAACAATTTTTGAAAATATACAAAGACCTGACAGTCTCGTGAATATTTTTATTCACACAAATATAATTTTTTTTTTTTTCAAGGAGCTGAGAAGTACAAGACATTCAAATTATTATATGCATTGAAAACTTACCCACTAAACTGAGCTCAGACTTGTTAAAAACAACTATACTAGGATCCAGAGTATCACAATTTTTATTAAGCCTGCAAATAATTAATTAAAATCTTTTAAAAACCACCAAAACAGGCATGATTATTAAACAAAAGACAATGTTGAACTCTTGTAAACAAAAATCGAAAATATAAATTTTTTGCACAAAGTTTTTTAATGCTCTTAGGCTTATTGCAAAAATAATTTTCTATAAAATTTTAATTACTAAAAGTCAATATTTAAACATTTTAAAGCATTTTAAGTATTTTGAAGTGTTTTTAAATATTTTTGAGTATTTTTAATTATATTGGATTATTTTGGATTATTTTGAATTATTTTGAATTATTTTGAATTACTTTGAAGTATTTTAAATAATTTAAAATATTTTTAAAAAATAATATTTAAAATCTTTCCATACTTTATTTAATACTTGAAATTTTAATTAATTTAATTTTAATTTAATTTTTGCAAACAAAAATCGAAAATATAAATTTTTTGCAGAAAGTTTTTTAATGCTCTTAGGCTTATTGCAAAAATAATTTTCTATAAAATTTTAATTACTAAAAGTCAATATTTAAAAATTTTAAAGCATTTTAAGTATTTTGAAGTGTTTTTAAATATTTTTGAGTATTTTTAATTATATTGGATAATTTTGAATTATTTTGAATTATTTTGAATTATTTTGAATTACTTTGAAGTATTTTAAATAATTTAAAATATTTTTAAAGAATAATATTTAAAATCTTTCCATACTTTATTTAATACTTAAAATACTAATACTTTTTATATACTATGATTACTGATTATTAATTAATAATTAAGATACTTAATTGTGTAGTAATTAAGGAGTGTACCGGAAGTTCGTTCAAAGCCGAAAGGCATGAACTATGAATAATAATAATAATAATACTAATACTTTTTAACTCTTTGAACTATTTTGAAGTACACTTTAAATATTTTGAAGTTTTTTAAAGTAATAAACTGGATTTTAAAATAGTTTTAAGTATATTTAAATATTTTTAAGTATTTTTTGAAGTTTTTAATCTTTTTAAGTGTTTTTAAATATTTTGTATGATTGGGAATTATTTGAAAATATATTAAAGTATTTTAAAGTAATTTAAAGTATTTTCAAATATTTTGAAGTAGTCTGAAGTATTTTAAAGTAGTTTTAAGTATTTTGGAATATCTTAAAGACATTTTAAGAAATTTTAAGTATGTACTTCGAAATATTTGTAAGTATTTTGATGTATATGTTTTAAAAAATTTCGAAATATTGGGAAGTATTTAGAAATATTTTAAAGTATCTTTAAGCATTTCGAAATATTTTAAAGACTAAAGTATTTTTGGATATTTTGAAGTATTTTAAAATACTTTGAATTATTGGGAAGTATTTAGAACTATGTTAAAGTAATTTTAAGTGTTTTTAAATAGTTTGAAGTATTTTGAAGTACTCTGAAGTATTTGAAAGTACTCTGAAGTATTTGAAAGTACTCTGAAGTATTTTAAAGTACTCTAAAGTATTTTAAAGTACTTTGAAATATTTTAAAGTACTCTGAAGTATTTTAAAGTACTTTGAAATATTTTAAAGTACTCTGAAGTATTTTAAAGACCTTTAAAATATTTAAAAATCTTGCTATAGCTTATTTAATACTTAAAATACTAATATTTTTAAAAAATTTGAACTATTTTTAAACATTTGAAGTATTTTAAGGTAGTCTGAAGTATTAATTGTTAAAAAAATATTTAAAAAAACTTATTGAAAAATAGGGGAAAAGAAGGAAAAATAATTGATTTTAGGTGCTTTAGGAAACTTTTTTTAAAAAAGGGAGAAAAAGGGGACGAACTGTGATCCCTGCTATCAATAGTAAACAATTTTTAATAAAGCAAATTATATTAATCAATTACCGTTATCAATTTAAATACTTATGTCAGGGACTCTCGATCGGAAAAATATCTTAAAGTACTTGAATTATCTTGAAACATTTTTAAAAACTACATCTTGCAACATGTCGGACGATTTTACTTAAGCAAAATATAATTTTATTTTATTTTCCATAAGTAAATGGATGTGTTTGGAATTATTTGAAATATTTCGGATTATCTTGAATTATTTGGAAATATTTAAATTATTTTGTGTTATTTTGAATTATTTGAAAATATTTAAATTATTTTGTGTTATTTTGAATTATTTGAAAATATTTAAATTATTTTGTGTTATTTTGAATTATTTGGAAATATCTAAATTATTTTGTGTTATTTTGAATTATTTGGAATTATTTGAAATATTTCGGATTATTTTGAATTATTCGGAAATATTTCAATTATTTTAAATTATTATGAATTATCTTCAAATATTATTCTTCAGTGCCTGAATTATTTTGAAACGTGTTTTGCAAAAACATTCGATATTGAATTATTAAGTAGATTTACACGAAAATTGTTAGTTGTTTATCTCTCGTGATTATTAATTTTAATAATAATAGAAAATTAATAGTATAAATACTTACTTTGGTAGTCTATGCCTAGGACAAGGCACAATGTGAAAAAGTTGTGGTAGGCCGTATACAAAGTTAATTATTTGAGGCATAAAAAATAACAATGTTGTTTTACTGAAGTGACCTATGATTCCAACAACAGCAAAAGTCATTCCAGATAAATAGCAAAACGTATCTCCGACAAAAACTTCTGAAGGGTACCTTAAAAAATAAAGAACAACAATTATAAAGCAACAATTATAAAGCAACAATTATAAAGCAACAATTATAAATCAACAATTATAAATCAACAATTATAAAACAGCAATTATTCATTTTAAAATTATAAAAGTATTTTTTAGGCACTAGTTATTACTTCTGTGCACAAAAAGTACCTTTTACGCACTAGTACGTAAGAACTAATAAGCCGTGCGTAAAAAGTTCTTTTAGCGCACTAGGGTGCGTAAACAGTTCAGTTTTTAACAAGCAAAACCCGCCATATTGGTTCCGCCATCTTAAAATTTAGAATTGCATTTTACATTGTTTTTAACTGGATTTTAAAGCACACAATTTTTATGTACACCTATATATTTTTTAGCTTTTATGTTCTTTATATTAGAACAACGGAATTTTATTTTATTTTGACAAAATTAACTTTTGCTTTTTTTAAATTTTTTTTTAAATTGTAAACGAACAAATTTTCATGAAAAATGTATCTTCGGTTAAAAATGAATTTTCTTCAATAAAAAAATATCTTAGCAGTTAACAATAATTAAAAAATGAATTGTAAATAAATTTAAAAATTCGTCTAAGTAAATTAAAAAATGAATTGTAAATAAATTTAAAAATTGGTCTAAATAAATTAAAAAATGAATTGTAAATAAATTTAAAAATTCTTTAAATTTAAAAATTCTTTGTCTAAATAAATTAAAAAATTCATTGTAAACAAATGTAAAAATTCCTCGTAATTAAAATGTTAATTAAAATGTAATTTTAATTCCATTTTTAAAACAATTTCAAAGTTGCCAAAATTTGCTAAGTCTTTTTGACATCTTTATGCTCAAATTATCATTTACGATGACCTACTTCATAGAAATTTCAAAGAAAAATTTGCAATCATTTTGAAAAATGACACATTTTACAAAAAATAAAATTATTGACTCCGCTTTCAATTAATAGCATTAACAATAAGTTCTATTGCAATAAAAAGCAAAATGCGCCATTTATTATTATTATTGGTGCTGACTCATAGACCATACCCTGGAAAATTCATCCCCTGTGTTTCTAAGTAAAGGGTGAATGCGCGTCTGCGCATTGATTATTTCTAACTGTAATTCTACTTGAGAGAAAGGACCATCATATGATGGTAGCAAATAAGGAAAAAATAAAGAAAAAAACATTAGGGGTGTGGTTTGCAAGAGTACTTTAAACACTAAAAATAATTGATCAAGCATTTAACAACAATGTTAATAAGGATCACAAAAGAAGAAATATTTGCAAACAAGAAAGTAACTAAAAGTAAAAAAACGCAAGTCAATAATTAAATGTGCAATATCTGTCTTCACTCAGGACCTAAAACTGAAATGTTACTTCCAAAAAACTTAAAAATCGTATGTGCGGAATATTACTTTTCTCACTTTATTGCAAAATTTGATACTACGAAAAGTGGTAGGTATTTCATTTTCATTTTTTGTATATTATTGTAATGTACAATATGAATTATTTTTTAATCGCTTTTTAGTTTTTTATCATTTTTATGGTTTTGAAAATTTGTGATAAATTAATTTGGAAAAAGAATTAAATTGATTTGTTAATTTTAGAAGATAATTAAACAATATTGATTTATTAGTTTTAAAAAATAATTAAAGAAATTTATTTATTAGTTTTAAAAAATAATTAAAGAAATTTATTTATTAGTTTCAAAAAATAATTAAACAAATTTATTTATTAGTTTTAAAAAACGAATTAAAGACATTGATTTATTAATTTGAAAAACGAATTAAACAAATTGATTTATTATTTTGAAAGACGAATTAAACAACTTAATTAAAATTTTTAAATTAAATATATTCTTTATATTTATTAATTTACATTTAATATTTTACATGTAAAAAAGTTTTATTTCCAATAAATTAATTAATTAATAACAAATAACTTTGTAATTAAAAAGTTTGTAACGAATAAAGAAATTGATTTATTAATTTGAAAAACGAATTAAACAAATTGATTTATTATTTTGAAAGACGAATTAAACAACTTAATTAAAATTAAATTAAATATATTCTTTATATTTATTAATTTACATTTAATATTTAATATTTTACATGTAAAAAAGTTTTGTTTCCAATAAATTAATTAATTAATAACAAATAACTTTGTAATTAAAAAGTTTGTAACGAATTAAAGAAATTGATTTATTAATTTGAAAAACGAATTAAACAAATTGACTTATTATTTTGAAAAACGAATTAAACAACTTAATTAAAATTTTTAAATTAAATATTATTTATATTTATTAATTTATATTCAATATTTAATATTTTGCATGTAATGTTTTATTTCCAATAAATTAATTAATTGATAATAAATAACTTTGTAATCAATAAATCATTAACAAAGATTATTTTAAATCATTTTTTTAATTTTAAAAATTATTATTAACAAAGCGCTAAATGATAAATAAATTAACTCAATAAAAGGGTATACATGGAGGAAACAACAAAAAAAAGCAAAAAACAAAAAATTAACTCAATAAAAATAAATAAAAAAAATGAAAAAAAAAGATAAATTAACTCAATAAAAGGGTATACATGGAGGAACCAAAAAAAAACAAAAAATTAACTTAATAACAAAAAAAAAATAAAAATTAAAAAAAGAATAAATAAATAAAAATAAATAAATTAACTAACTAATAATAAATAACTTTATATTCAATAAAAAATGCGTGTAATGATTAAATAAATAAATAATTCATTAAAAAATATTATTTTACCCTATTATTTTTATTCTAAAGAATATTATTAACAAAAAGTAGTATAAAATTGATTTTTTTTTTTAGATGAACGTTCTGAATGGTATTTATTCCAAATAAATCGATCCTCACTCAATACGGATATTATTTAGTAAATTTCGCAATTATGTTTGTCGAAAAATGTAAAACTCAAACATTTAGTCGAATAATTCAGAGTAATGGTATGCAGATTCGACCTGATGGAAAAACAGCTTTATTGTTTACGTTAGTTGTTTTACAATTTCTGGTTGTTATGATTTATGTAATTTGCATAACTCCATCTTCAAAATTGATAATCCCAACGAGACACGAATCAGTCAGTTTCGTGAAAATAGAATCAACAAAGGTAATAACTATCATTTTAACTATAATTTTACCTTCTTTTCTGATACATAAATCACATGTAATAATCATAACTGAAAATATCAAATTTTAGTAAAAACAGCTACAAAAATTATCAAAGTGTTTTGCAATCTACTAAAAAAAAATGCAAGCTTTTCAAGGGGCAAATTGAAAACCCTTTTAATACCCATTTCCGCACAAAGTACAAAATTCTTTATTTATTTTTAAACTCTTTTTAAATTTCCACATTCATTTTTTAATTTCTGCAGTAGAAAAATAGAAAAATTATAATTTTTCTAAAAAAATAGAAGACAATTTTTTTTCTAAAAATAGAAAAATTATGAAATTATGATTATTATGAAAAATTATGATTTTTTTATTTTAAAACTCATTATTGGAATTCAAGAACTCATTTCTTTTCAAAATTTTCAATTAAAAAAAAAGACTTATTTTTGGAATTCAAGAACTCATTTCTTTTCAAAATTTTCAATTAAAAAAAAAAAAAAATATTTTTGGAATTCAAGAACTCATTTATAAATTCTAGAATTTATTTTTAACGAAAAGAAATTAGTTTTGACTCGTATACTCACCTTTTAAATTCAGTATTCATTTTTCGATTTTGTAAACAATTTTTTTAATTTTTAAATTTTAGTTTCTTGAACATGAAATTTTTAATGTTAGAATAAATTTTTAAGATTGTAAAAATACATGTTTATGTCTTGAAATAAATTTTTAAAAATAAAATATTAATTCTGCACTCGAGCTATTTTTCAATAAAAAAAAGAAAAATTATTTAATAAATTCGTTTTTTAAATTTTGAATTTATTCCTCAATTTCTTTTTTCAACTCAGCCAATAATATTTTGCAAATAAAACACAAAATTAAAAATTTCATCTTTCAATCTTCCGTCTTTGAATTTAAGAACAAATTTTTAAGTTAGAAAAATTATCTTTCATAACTTTGGAAAACATTTATCGATTTGAACATTAAGTTTTATTACAAAATTGTATTACAAAATCCACTTATTTCATTTTTCGAGATTATATAAAATTAAAATTTTCAAATATTGGGTAAAAAAATTGAAAGAAGTTTTAAAATGTTAGTAATCCATCTTAATCGAATTTTGTGGTTTTAAATTTTCGTGGTTTTAAATCAAATTTTTAAAACCTTAATAATGATTCTGAACACAAGTAACTATTTTTCAATTATAAAACTCATTGTTTATACATTCTTTTATTAACTATAGAATTTATTCTTCAATTTATTTTTTTTAATTCTACCAATAATTGAAAACTTTTCGGTCCAGTTTTTCGATTTGCAAGTTCGTTTTTTAATTTTAAAACTGATTTTCCACTTGTAGCGTCATTCAAAATTTTAAAACATCTTTTAAATTCAGGAATTTTTTTTCTAATGCTTTAAATTAAAGAACTCATTATCTGTCATTATTGAAATTAACCATTCGGTTTTTTTCTTTAGAATGCATTTTCAATTTTAGAAAACACTTTTATGTTCCAATACTCATTTTCAATATTCAATATTCAATATTTTAAAAAATAATTTGTAAATTAAAAATCTCCTATAATATTAATTTGCATTGGTCGTTTATTAAATTTTCCTGCATGTCAATTTTTTATATTTAGACATCAATTTTCAAATCTCAGAATTTGTTTATTTCAGATTTCAGATTCAATTTTTAAATTTAAAATTTAATTTAAAATAATTTAAATTGTTTTTAAATTAGTTTAAAATTTAATTTAAAAGAATTTAAATTATTTTTAAATTATTTTTAAATTTCAGAAATCATTTTCTAATTTTGGAAAACATTTCGTGTATCAGATGCGCATGCGCGAAGTATATCGTCTGCTTGTAGCCACGCTTGGTTTCACGCATTATTTTCAGAAGAAAAAATTAAATATCAAGAGATATAATCAAAGTTTATCAAGTTTTTTTCTACAAAACATTAAAATAGAGTTGTTTTAGATTATTTTTGTCTTTGATTTATAAAAATCGGTTTAGCGGCTCAAAAGTTATGACACTCATTTGTACTTTGAAGAGGTTAATTTAGAAAAATTGTGAAAAACTGATAACACTCAATTTTCGGATTTTTAAAAAAATGTTACTCAATACGTTGAATATGACATTAAAAAACAATGATTTGCATCTTTCTTTCAAATGTTGACACATGTAAACAATTTTTTATGCATAAAAAATTAAACTTACTGATTTATTCAGTAAGTTTAACCTTACTTTCGCGCTTTCTTAAAAATTTGTATCCTATATTTCAGTCATTGTTCTAGCAAAAAGATATAATAATTACATAATCTTTTTATTTTATTTCTGGAATATAACCTGTGATCATTTTGAGCCGAAGAAACAGATTTTATTCTTAAGTTTGTCTGAAATTAATAGTTTTCTATGCAATTTACAACAAATTTTATCTAAAAACGAGAATACTTTCTTTTCAAAGGATATTTAACAAAAGTGAATAAAAACGATCATTTTCAAAAAACGATCATTTTCAAAAAACTATAACTTTGTTATTTATAAAGATAAATTGCTTTCCCTTTTCTTTATTTATTCACAAATAAGTCTATTTTACTCCTGGCAACAAACACAATAAAGACTTAGAAAACAATTGATTTCACAAAAACTGAAAAATAAAATCTTTTAAAATAACTTTTGTAAAAAAATAACTTCTAAGTCCATAAACTACGTAGCTCGTCAAAGGGGAGAGAGGAAGGGGGGGTCAAAACATTTGCTACGTTAAGAGGAGAAAATGGCGCTAATGTATGGAACAGTGTGCTACATGGGGCGAGTGGGGGGTCTAAATTTCCAAAAAAATGGGCTACGTAGTTTATGAACGACCCCAGAGGTCACAACTTGGAAACTTGTTCAGATAAAGTATTCGTTTTTTTTTAATTTGAAGAAAATTTTATGAGCTACAACTTTTCTTTAGATGCCAAGTAGATTACAATGAAAGAAAGTAATTTACAAAAAACCAAGTTTTGCAAAGTATTTTTTATCGATTTTTCACAAATTTCTGTGGGTTCCAGTTATTTTTTTTTTCCAGCCTTTTTTCTGATGTCAATTAAAATTACTTAAAGCCAATAAACTGATAGTTTTTATTTATTTTATTAAGAACATCATTATTATGTCTTAAAAAAATTTTAAAAATGATAGTTTTTTCAAAAACCCTATTAACGATTTTTTTCTGAGCTCAAAATGATCACGGTAGATCCCAAAAATAAAAACAGGAGGTGCCAGCTATTTTGGATTGAACTTGATTCAGACCCACCCGTGTGGGATATTAAGTTAAATGTCCCAATTAATGACCGTGTACCAATTAATGACCGTGTACCAATTAATGACCATGTACCAATTAATGACCATGTACCAATTAATGACCATGTACCAAATAATGACCATGTAGCAGTCAATGACCATGTACGAATTAATGACCAGATACCAATTTGTGTCCAGTTGCTTATAAATGTACAAAATTACACAAAATTCAATTATTCAATTCAAAATTCAATTCAAATAGCATAACAAAAATTCGTAATTCGCAGGCATTGTACAAAGATGAATCAACATATGACACGCAACATAGGGCACAAACAGTAAGCGGCGAAGTAACACTAAAAGATACTAGAACTTCCAGATTTTTTGAGATATACAACAATATTGCCTGTTGGATAGAAGGAGTTAATGATCGTTCAATGCGTTTAAATTCTACAACCCAGTTGACAAAATGTAGATGCAATCAAGGCTGGCACGGTTCAGATTGTGGCCAACCGGAAGTAGTATGGCGAGCAATTATGGCTTCCAAGCAAAATGTCAAATTAAAGCAACGCAAATGGATGAGACGTATAATCTACACATTAAGCTTAAATCAATATAACTCTGCCACATCCGAAATAATAATAGAAGAACTCTACGACATCGTGGACCTGTTTGTTATCTGCGACTACAGCAATTCAGAATACAATTTTAAATACGAGCTTGCCAAAGGATTGTTGAAATCACAACAAGACAAAATTTTATATATCAATACATATTCAATATCGCGTAAGCCTTTCAAGTTGGCGTTCAAATTCATTTGGGACAGAATATACAAAATTATAAAAAACATACGAGACGATGATATACTGGTGATGACAGACCCGGAACAAATTCTCAATTCGAAAGCGTTGATGTTCCTGAAAACATACGATGGCTGGTCTCAGCCAATAGGCTTCAGACTTCGATGGCTAGTTTTTGGATTCTTTTGGCAACATCCTTTGAAAACGAGGATTAAGAAAGGAGTCTGTACGGTGGGTTTGATGCAAGAAGCTTATCGGAACGATGATTTAATTCTTCAGAAGGAATTGATAGACGAAAGTAGCGAGAGAGACGAACTCGGGTTGGTGATTGGGGACTTGAATCATTACGGTGGATGGTACTGTCATTATTGTCAAGCTCCTGAAAATATAATGCTTTCTATAAAGTGCAAGAACAAGTCGAGAGATATCGAGTCGGAGAAAAACATTGACGTAAGTGATGTTGAGGAATTAATTGGAATGGGAATGTGGTTAAATGGAAAAACTAGTCTTCTCAGGGTTCCTAGGTCTCGAGACATGTACTTTGCTCCGGAAGTGGTATTGAACAATACGCGAAAGTATGATTGGCTGCTACAAAATTTTTACGTTAAGTTGGATTATTATTGAAAAATCGTTGACCTTATTGACTGTGATATGCCTGAACGTTTATATATAATAACCATTTTACATAACGTGTACTTATACATCGAACTGATATGATTCAATTCATGACTATTAAATTAATAGATTTTAAAAGTTTCAGAAATTATTTCCTTCCTTTGATAATCAGAAGCTTTCACTGAGAAAACTGGAGGGTCAAATTCAGAGGTTCAAAAAGTGTATGTTCCACTTTCTTATTCAGAGAGTTTGATAAATTATTTTTGAATTGATAAAC
>WNHD01007584.1:0-21248 GCA_011057455.1 Ganaspis sp. Gsp50
CAGATTTAGAATTATCTGCGTAGTTTGAGGACTAAAAGAGGTCATTTTTGAAGAGAATTTTAGAGAATAAAAGGAGGTTCAAAATTTTGACTCGGGAAATATCATATTTAAGACTGATTTTTAAATATCATATTTAAAACTGATATTTAAAACTGATATTTAAAACTGATTTTTAAATATGATATTTAAATCAGTTTTCTAAATCTGATTATGATTTATTTATCCATTGGTTTGGTTTTATTTTATTTTTTATTTTGTTTAGTAATTTAAACTGGCAATGCCCTTTTGTGGAGTATGCACGCGGAGAAAAATCACAAGTTAAGTTTACCTAATGTAGTTAAGTAAAATCTACTTAATCTCACTTAAGTAATTTTCACCTAAGCTTTGAAGTAAAATATACCTAAAATGTTAGGCAATATATTTCGAAAAAAATAAATTACATTATTTGCTCTCTGAAAATGAATAAGCGAAATTTCGCTAATTCACAGCTATAAGTATACAATCGATTCAAAAAACGTATATACGCTGTGCTCTCTTAATCTGAATCAGTTAAATTTTACTGATTCAGATTAAGAGAGTGGAATCAGCGAAAATTCGATGGATAAAAAGCGAAATTTCACTGATTCCACAGAGTATATACGCTTTTTGAATCGTTGTATACTTATAGCTGTGAATTAGTGAAATTTCGCTTATTCATTTTTAGAGAGTGCTCAACTAGTTAGGTAAAATTTACTTAACTTTTTAAGTAGATATCTCTTAAGTAGTTAAGTAATTTTATTAATGTAGTTATTAATTTATTAATAATAGTTATTATTAATTTATTAATACTTATAATTATTAATTTATTAATAGTTATTATTAATTTATTAATAGTTATAATTATTAATTTATTAATAGTTATTATTAATTTATTAATAGTTATTATTAATTTATGAATAGCTTAATTAATTATTAGGTTAATTAATTATTAATAGTTAGGTAAAAATTACTATAGTTAAACTATAGTTTAACTTAAGTTGTTAGGTATATTTTACTTAAATTGACCCTTGGTTGAAATACTTGTAAATCATTCTGGGAAATATTTTCAATGTAAATTACTTGTTAGAGCGAGATTTAAAATCTGAAGGATTTGAGCTTGTGAAATTGGAATTTGGAGATTTAGATGCTTAGAGTTGACTTTTTGCAGTTTGCTATTTGGTCCTTAAAGCTGTGAGGTCTCTCTCTGTGCACGCGATGGGAATGGTGGTGAACCGTCCACGATTTGAAATTCAACGACGTTGGACATTAGGTACGCGGTCCGCTGTTGCGGCTGCAGCTGCGACTACGGAAAGTGACTTGCTTGCTTTACTTACCTAACATCGACTAGATACCCTCTTGTGTGCATTGTACATCCCTTCATGTCCGACCCCTGTCTCCGACCACCATACAGGAAACCAGTGAAAAGTTAAGAATCTTTCTTTTTTTTAATGCAGAAAGTCTGCGGACAGAATAGAATTTCAAATTTACGAAACATCAGACTAAATCGAATTTAGTGCTTTTAAATTATAAAGAAGTTTGTGCCACGCAAAAGAGAAAAAATTGTTTACTCCCTGAATCATAAAACATCATTTGCATATTTAAAGAGACAACAGTTTCTTTCTTCTTGAAAATAGTTCTAGACTCTTCTCTTCTTAGTATGTAAATGCTTATTTTACGATATGTCATATTTGAAAAGTTATTATCATTGCGTTTATTATTATTTTTTGCGTTTGATGCTCAAACACTCTTCCTAAAGGTGGTTTTTTCAATTTACATTTTCTATATTTCTATATTTATATAATATGATGAAATTAAATAAATGCACTAATGGCGCTTACATTGTCAAGTATAAATAACCCCATCAGTCGTTAATTCTCGGAGAATAGCAAAATCACGACACAGTTCACACTTTGGTAGGAAGTGCTTCCGTTTATTCTAGACGGCACTAAAAGGCTTCCGGGTTGCTACCGCATTCTGAGTGGGAAACGAGGTACTTCCGGTGCTTCCGTAGACAAAGTTTCGTCGGGTCCTCGTGCGTTGTCGTTCTTGCTTGTCCTATTCTAGAAGGTCAAAAGGTCTGTTACGAACACGTGGTGTCCACAGTCGCAGATTTTTATAATGGTCAAATCCCCAATTTGTATCCTATCAAGTTGAACAAACTTTTCTCTTTCTCAATAAGCCAGAAATATCTTTAATATGTTATCTTTCTTTAAAAGACATTCACTTCATTGAATTGAACCATTTTTAAAAGACCGAGTACCTTTTTCTATAATATGAACACACTTCGAAGTTCTTAAAGTTGAATCTAAGTAGCTGCTTCAAAAAGAGCACTTGCTGATCCTAGGGAATTGAGGATATCCTGTTTTCCTGTAGGAAAAGTAACTATTTATTGCTCTAGGGAGAAAATAACATTTTATTGCTCTAAGGAAAACATAACATTTTTCTGCTCTAGGGAAATAAAAGACGCTTTTCTACTCTAGGGAAAAAGGATATTTTTCTGCTCTAGGGAAATAAAAGACGCTTTTCTACTCTAGGAAAAAAGGATATTTTTCTGCTATAGGGAAATAAAAGAGGCTTCATTGCTCTAGGGCAAAAAATAACATCTTATTGCTCTAAGGAAATAAAGGAAGTTTCATTGCTCTAGGACAAAAATAACATCTTTTTGCTCTAGGGAAATAAAGGGAGTTTCATTGGTTTAGGGAAAAAAGAACATTTTATTGATCTAGGGAAATAATGAATGCTTCATTGCTCTGAAGAAAAAATAACATTTTATTGCTCTAGGGAAAAAATAACATTTTATTGATCTACGGAAATAAAAGATGCTTCATTGCTCTAGGGAAAAAACTAACATGTTTTTTATCTATTTCCTTTAGGGATAAAAGAACATTTTATTGCTCTAGGAAAAAATAACATTTTATTGCTCTAGGGAAATAAAGGACGCTTTTCTGCACTTGGGAGAAAATAACATTTTATTGCTCTAGAGAAATAAAAATCGCGAGAAATAAAGAACGCTTCATTGATTTAGAGGACAAAAAACATTTTATTGTTTTAGGGAAATAAGAATCGCGTCATTGCTCTAGGGAAATAAGGAGCAATTTATTTTCTTAGGGAAATGTAGAACACGTTATTGCTCTAGGTAAATAAAGGCCGCTTTTAAGGACTGGAGATTCACTGCAGTGTATAAATATAATAACCATATACTTGTGTATGATTATAATTTTATAAATTTTTTATAGTTTTTCTTGGTATGAAAGTTGGGATATTGTTTACTTTGTTTCTGATTCCATTAATTTTCTTGTGGCTTTGTCTTTTAGAAAAACAATTCTTTGAAAAGAAGTCTCTAATATTTTCTGCCTCTACTGAGCTCGGATCTCGTTAACACTTTACGTAATGCACATCAATTTACTTCAGCCTGAGACCCTCCGAGTTGAATTAATGAAGGAGAATGGAAAGTACCTCAAAAAAAAGAAGATAAACACCCACTCATTTAACATTTTTTTGCTGATTTTTACATTTTGTTAGAAGCGACATCCAATTACAGTAAAAAATTAAATGCAATTTTTTAATTTTATGCCGTTCTTTTAACTAACGTGATACGACTCGGGCGCTTTTCGAACCATTTCAATCCGAATTAGTAAAAAGTCAGATATAGGAAGATATTCGATATTGAGCCTTTGATATTTTATTACATTTGTACCTATATTATCCTATTCTCGGACTCTTTCGTTTTGTAGATTCATTTTTCAAGAAATTTGAGACTTAGTAATATGCGGAAAATTGTTTGGTGTAGCAGCCGCGTTCCAAAACGAAGATTTTACTGTTGAATTAGCTTTATTAGGAATAAAAACCCTTGCAGAGTAATAAGGGTACTTTAATTTAGCTAATTTTAAAAAATTCTGCTACCTTTTACACAGGAAAACAATCTGTTAATTTTCAATTCAACATTGTTAAATTTCAATTCAACGTTGTTAATTTTCAATTCAATGTTGTTAAATTTCAATTCAACGTTGTTAATTTTCAATTCAACGTTGTTAATTTTCAATTCAACGTTGTTAAATTTCAATTCAACGTTGTTAATTTTCAATTCAACGTTGTTAATTTTCAATTCAACGTTGTTAAATTTCAATTCAATGGTTAAATTTCAATTCAATGTTGTTAATTTTCGGCTTAGGGTAATTTTCAATTCAACGTTGTTAAATTTCAATTCAACGTTGTTAAATTTCAAGGTACATTTACATTTTCTCAGGTATAGGACTGTAGAATTCCAAAGCACCTTGAAATTTAACAGGCGGTGCATTGAGAAACATTTTATTTTTTCTGTGAATTTAATTTTTTCTTGCGATTTTTCCTTGTGCATGCACTGAAAAAAATCGCAAGTGAAATCTACATAATACTTGAGTAAAATATACTTAAATTGAGTTGAACTAGTTAGGTAAAAATTACTGAATTACTTAAGAGAAATTTTCCTTAAAAGTTAAGTAAATTTTACCTAACTAGTCGAGTAGATTTATTTTTCAAAACTTTCCAATATTTTTTTTCCAAAACACAGGAAAAACAGAATGTTGAATTTCAAGATGAACTTGAATGTTTACAGGCAAGAATGTAGAATTGCAATTTATCTTGGAATTTAACAGAAAATGTATTGAAAAAGAACATTTTGCTTTTTTGTGAACATCGCTTAACATTCTAAGTATATTTTAATTTTTAGGTTCGCTTTATTTCTATATAATAATTACACAGAAAAAACAAAATGTTTTTCAATGCATCGTCTATTAAATTGCAAAGTGTTTTGGAATCCAAGCATATGCCCCTAATAGTCCAAGTGTTCACTTTGAAATTTAACAGCGTCGCATTGAAAATTAACAGAATTTTTTTTCCAGTGGCAGTTTTTCTCTAGATCCAATATACCTTTATACATTATTTTGAAAGTAGTAAACAGGGATATTTTTGGAAAATAAAATATTTGATTGGGATTTCTTCTCTGGGTGATTTCTTATGCTGAGATCTTGAAATCCTAACAGACAAGAGGCGAGTGGGGAAGAGATGAACATGTGGTTACGACACGTCTGGGATCTTCAAAGATTTATCTTTCTAATGCGGGACCACGGCCAGCATATGCCAATAAACGAAGAAAGTTTGGTCATCGAGGACAGACGGAAAATCCAGATAGTACGAAGAGAGTGGAAGGGGTGTGAGCGATAGAAAGATACGTAACAGAACCTAGAAGCTGCGAGGATGTTTCCAACTTGAGCAATAATGCTGCAGTCAGTTCCAGAAGGTCGCGGATAGTTCGCGAAACTCTTCCTCACGTACCTCGATTACTTATTTCCCTTCTCACTATTATCTATCTTCATTTTCACTTTTGTCCCATTCTTACATGTTTCCTTTTTATAACACACTCTTTGTGCTGTAAAGGATTACCTGTTGCTCTCCTTTTCAAATGTAAATTAATGCGAAAAAATTCGCTCTTGGAAAATGACAAAGAATTTGCGGGTTTTATTTTCATTAATTTCTTTACATTTTCGTCTTTGATGAACAATTTTTTTTCTCTGATATTTTTATCTGAAAAATAGGAAGAGTTAACTTGCGTCTTCAATTGAAGAGGAAACGGGTGGGAAAATTAACTTTTATTTTGGGAGGAATTTTTTTTTATTTCAGATAAATTGATAATTTTACTTAAAATGAATTTTTTGAATGAAAATAATTTAATGATAAATAATGTGGATTAGTAATAATAGCGTACGTACTTTCGGATATTATTTCTTAGGATTTTTAATGAGCAGAGTTTTAGAGAGGAACGAGAATCATTAAAACGCATTACACCTCAAAGAGATGCTTCGTGAAGAAACCTTTCGTCTTCAAAATTGCAATCTTTTTTTTAATTAAATCATTTTTCACAAACGCTGTGTTTAATTAATGGAATAGACTAATTACATTTTTTAATTACTTGTGTAGATCCCATTTTTTAAATTCGGAAATAATAATCGTAATAGTAATAATTATTGCAATGGATAGTAATTATTATTTAAAACACTATTTTTCTCCTATGATGACAATTATTTAAAACAATATTTTTGTTTTATGATAATAATGATTTAAAACAATATTTTTGTTATTGGATGACAATTATTTAAAACAATATGTTTGTTTTATGATAATAATTATTCAAAACAATATTATTGTTTTATGATAATAATTATTTTGACAATTATTTCAAACAATATGTNNNTATTATGACAATTATTTCAAACAATATGTTTGTTTTATGATAATAATTATTCAAAACAATATTATTGTTTTATGATAATAATTATTATGACAATTATTTCAAACAATATGTTTGTGTTATGATGATAATTATTTAAAACAATATTTTTGTGTTATGATGATAATTATTTAAAACAATATTCTTGTCTTGTGATAATAATTATTTAAAACAATATTTTTGTCTTATGATAATAATTATTTAAAACAATATTTTTGTCTTATGATAAAAATTATTTAAAACAATTTTTTTGTCTTATGATAATAATGATTATAATAAATATTATTGTACAATGATAATTATATTATAAAAATAAAAATTATTACCATGCGTCACTTCTTTTGCAACTATATAATAAAATTCATAATCTCTTTAAAGCCAGAACAAAAAAAACTTTGTCAAATTTATTTTACGCCTTCGACAATAAGGCCAAAAAATTGAGTCTCGTGCCCACTAATGGAACATCAATTTAATCTAAACTTTTGTTTACATTTCTTCAACAAAGAAGCAAAATTTTATAGGCACCTAAAAGCCTATTAGCAGCTCCAATAAATAAAATTGTTTATGATATCAGAGAATTTGCACGATGAATTTACTTTTTCGATCTTGAAGCACATTTCGAGTTTTTCGCTTTTTGCATTTTTCTTAACGTAAAACTTTTCTTTGAATAATAATTAGTCTGTAAATTAATTATATATTAACGAGGAAAAGTTTGTTGTAACTTGAAATTTCTACGAAACTTGAGTTGGTTTGCTTTTCATAGAAATTTACAAAGGAAGATCCTTTTTCGTTTTTTAAAAGAAATACTGTTTTTGCAGAAACAAGATACATATTTTTAGATTATATTCCCGTTAAGTAGACACTAATGAATGAACGCACGAATTCTAATTTTGATCATTCATTATTTTCTTAATCGAAATTCCAATAAAAACGAATCTTTGTGATTTTTATGTGATTCACTGATCATGTTCTTGAATTCCCCTCTTGTTCGACATCTCGACATTGACGCACATGTATATATAAAGGTCCCATCGACTTCCATCGGACAGTAGATTCTACAAATCGAAGGAAGATTCGCAATTCATATTTTACAGTCAATTTTTGTATTAAATAGTTGTTTTGAGTGAAAAATGGATGCCTTGCGTTTTTTTAGTTTGTGCTTGTGTTTATTAGCTGCTTTTTCTCACGGTAAGTAAATATTGTGTTTTGTTTTTTTATACTTCAATTTTTATTTCTTTTGTTTATTTTCTTTATACGTATTTTGTATTGTTAAGATCTGCTAAAATTTTTTTTAAATAATAATGACTATGATAATACTAATAATAATATATTAATTGTAGAAATAACTGTTTATAAAGTAGTGGAAAAATAATTTTAAATAACGTGCAGAATGAGAGAACAAAATTTCGATCTTTGCTAATATGGACTACATAGAAAATTAACAAAGAAAAATCCTTAAAAGTGTGAATAATCGAATTTGCTTGTTAATTCATTACGTGTTTTTCTTTCGAATTTATAATCATTATTTTACACTGGAAAACTGAAATTGGATTATTATTCCGATATGTTTACATGAGAAATTTTATAAATTGTGGATAAAACTTGTTTAAAACTCCATTAGTTTAAATTTTAATAATTTAATTTAATTAAATTTTAACAATTTAGTTGGTTGAAAATGTAATAATTTGGAATGTATAAACAAATAATTACTAAATCAAAGAGTGCAATTTAAATTTATGATTTTTTCTCTCTTGGTATTAATAATTAAAAAAATTTACGGATCCTTGAATATTTCTTTCGATAAAATATGACGGTCAAGGCAGCACACACTATTGCAATTATTACTCTTACGTGAGTGCTCTCATGACTCGGGATAATTAAAATCTTTTGTTGAGTTTACGCTTTGTTATGAAATTTTACCCTTTTTCAATAAATTCAGTTTTTTATTACTTTGTAATTATAACCTTTCTTAAATTTAATTTAGCTTTTCATTGAATTTTCAAAATCAGAGTACCACCTTCTAAGATTAAATACAATTTGAATTTTCTTAATTATTAAAACAAAGAGAAATTAATTAAAGCATCAAGTTGTGATTTCGTTTTTCCTTTTAAAAGATTTTCATTTGTATTGTTTTGCACAAAATTTAAAAATTTGATATGTTTAATTAAAACAGATGAATGCCTAAAATTAAGAAATTTTAAAAATAGTTCAAAGATATTTTCAATTACTAAATGGATGATGGAAATTGTTAATTAATTTCAATTTATAACAAATACTTTTTATTGAACAATCCATAATTTATGACATTTTGAATTTTATAACTATTAATGTGTTGCTCGAGTAATAATTTACAATTTATAGGTAATCATATTAAATTTGTAATTAGTAGCCGAAAATATATAATAATTTAAAATTTGTAATTAACAGCTTAAAATTTAAGTGTAATAGTTTAAAATATATTTTTAAACTCAAAAATAGTAGTTTAAAATTTATAAATAATAATTTAAAATTGACAACTTAATTTATTTGTTAATTTTAATTTGTTATTGTTAATATATTTTCTATTATTAATTTGTTTATTATTAACAATTTATAATATATAACTAATACTTAATCATTTAATAGTTGTGAATACAAAGTATCATACAATTGACATCGTCTCCTTATATGTTTCATTGCCTTGAAAATTTAACTAGAAGATTTCATAACTAATTTATCGATTCACAGAAAATTATGACTAAGCAATAAAAATATAACGAATTTTTTATTTTCGACCACAGATAAACACAAAAATGATAAAATGAGTTTAATTTACTGCACGATTATAAAAATTTGATTGTATGTAAATTTAATTATAACTATTATTTTCGAGTACATTCTCGTTACAATTCTCGTTATAAATGAATATGTAAATAAATAATTCATTAAAATAAAACAAATTAACATTCACTTGTAATAACAGTAATAATAAAAGTTTTTTGAAATTATTTGTAAACAATAATTAAAATAATGGAAAAATCTATCATTTCAAAATTAAAGATTAGCATAAATATTGAATATAAAATTGTTTTGCATTGGTATTATTTTATTATATGTAAACTGACGGCAGTTATTGTAACAAACATAAATAAAGAACATCATAATTGCTGATAAATAGTATAGATTAAGAATTAAGAAAGGCAGCCATAAATTGAGATAAACAATGAATAATAAATTGAAATGCTGTCCATCACTTGTCAAGCATAAAGTTTTCAAAACAAGTCTTCGACCGGATGCATTACGATATTTGAAAATCCTGCATTTTATTATAGTGCAGTGATCGTCCATGATAAGAATCCGGTTTGATGATGGTTGTTGCTATTTTGATCTCTGGTCTCAAGCAACTCATCTTGGCAAGTTCAAGGACAGCATTTTTTGGCCAATAATCATTTAGTTTTCATTAAATTTCAAATAAATTCCACTTTCGAATTCCACAAAGTTACAAGATGAGATAATGCTGTTTTTAATTTACATAGTAATTTTTACATTAGGCAAGTTCTTTCACACTGAATTCAATTATCAATTATTATATTTGTATTTTATTATACATATATTTTTATTTTCTATTATGTCTTTATTTATTAATGTTGAAATACGACCAAAAAGGACACAGAACAAAATTAAAGTCAATAAACAACCAATTTTAACGTTTTCGAATTTATTTATTTATTATATTTATACTGTATAGGTATTTATATTTATATTGTATATATTTATATTTATACTGTATATTGTATGTATTATAATATTTATACTGTATTTATATTTATAATATTTATACTCTATTTATATTTATACTGTATTTATATTTGTACTCTATTTATATTTATACTCGATTTATATATTTATACTGTTTATATTATATTTACATTACATTTATACAACACTTACATGTTTATTTGTCAGTTTATAAAATAACAAATACAGGAGACGATGTAATTTCTAAAGGGAGATAAAATTGAAATTGAAGTCACGTTTTACGTTGCATTATAAATTTTGTTTTCGTAGCTACTTCATTTTTAATGCAAGATAATGAATTCCAAATTACCTTTATAATTTTGAGACGATTTTTATACATGTCTAGAATTTTAAACTTCACTAATTACTTGATTTTCATTTCAACTTTCAAACTTAAATTGAAACTCTTTCAGATTATTTTGACAAAAGGAAATTCATTTATATTAATAATTCAATCAAATTTGATTGCTTTCCTTTTTTATTTATTTTATTTATCCTTTTATTTCATAAAAATATTGTGGTAATAACGATAATGATATAATACACTGAAAAAAATGTCTGGTTAACTTAACCAGAAAGGAATGTTAAATATGCCCTTACTATTCTTTCTGGTTAAATTAACTAGAATTCTGATTAACTTAATTAAAATTCTAGTTGACTTAATCAAAATTCTGGTTGACTTAACTAATATTCTAGTTGACTTACTCAAAATTCTGGTTGACTTAACTAATATTCTAGTCGACTTAACCAAAATTCTGGTTGACTTAACTAATATTCTAGTTGACCTAACCAAAATTCTGGTTGACTTAATTAATATTCTAGTCGACTTAACCAAAATTCTGGTTGATTTAACTAATATTCTCGTTGACTTAATCAAAATTCTGGTTGACTTAACTAATATTCTAGTCAACTTAACCAAAATTCTGGTTGATTTAACTAATATTCTAGTTGACTTAACCAAAATTCTAGTTGACTTAACTAATATTCTAGTTAATTTATCCTGAAAAAATAGTAAGGGCATATTTAACATTCCTTTCTGGTTAAGTTAACCAAACATTTTCTTCAGTGTATAATAATGATGATGGTAATAATAATAATCAAAGTTAATAATGATAATAACACAAATTAATAATAATAATAATAATAAAAATAATAATAATAAAAATAATAATAATAATAATAAAAATAATAATAATAATAATAATAATAATATGAATCGAATAACGATAATAAAAATGAATAGTAATTAATAACAATAATAGTAATAATGTAATATAATATGCGTAATATAATTTTTAAAATATGCCAAAATTTTCTTTTGAAATTGAACTTATAATTTTATTTTTCTTGAAGGTCAAGAGCAGCCATCGAACCCAGGAGAACCTGTCTCTAACACTTGTCTAGGATGTATTTGTGAAGCTGCTTCGGGATGCAATACGACTCTAAAATGCAGTGGAGACGTTTGCGGTCCCTTTCGCATAACTTGGGGCTATTGGTCCGATTCTGGAAAACCAACCCTAAATAATGAGTCACCTCAATCCAAAGATGGTTATTTGGTTTTTTTTAAACAAGTTCTTTCAATATCAATAAATTTCCTTCACGGAGATAAATTACATGTGAAATCTACTTAGCTTTTAAGTGAATCTAAAATGTTGTGTAAAACTATAGTTAGGTGAAAATTACTTAATACACTGTAAAAAAAAAGAGAGTTAAAACTCCCCAGGGGATTCTATAAAAGTCGCACTCTTTGGGAGTTAGAGAAAAAGGAGTTGACAAAACTTGATAAAAGATGGATAGATTTTACATATGTAATTATTTTCCATGTTGATTAATAATTGTTCCAATTCTCAATTTTAACTGTGAAGATTTCCTCAGTTTATTTCAAGTGAAAATATATTGTGAGACATTTTGTCAATGATTATACATGCAATAAATATTTGATTGCAGCTTTTGCAAATTGTGTCAACGACGCTTTCTGTGCTGCTAAAGCGGTTCAAGGTTACATGACTAAATATGGACAGGTATACACTTCTCTTATGAATTACGTGTTATTTTTTTTAATTACAAAACAACTAACAAATTATATGCCTTGCAGGACTGCAATGGAGATGGTAAAATTGATTGCGAAGATTTTGCAAGGATTCATCGTCACGGAGGTTACGGCTGTTCTGGACCCTTGGATCCTGCCTATGAAACACCTTTCAAACTTTGCATGAAAACTTTTGGATAATTCTTTTCATTGCAATGCAGTCCATTAATTAAAGCTCATTTGCTTAAAATTTATAATTTGTTTGGCTTTTTTTTAAAAAAAACTTTGTTTTAAAAATATTTAAACAAGAGTTGAATTTTACAAAGAATCAGTAGAAATTGTATGTAATTTTTTGTTAAATTTCACTATTTGATTTTGTAGTTTTTGATTTCTTTTTTGTATATTTTTTATGGAAAGTTGTAGCAATTTTTTTTAGCGAGAATCGTCGAGACTTTATTTCAAAATGAATTTTTTTGGATTTTTGTTTTAACATTCAGAAAAATGTTTCTTTTAAATCAAACGGATATACGGCCATACAAATGTTTGTTCAATACAAACAAATGTTTGTTCAATACAAACAAATGTTTGTTCAATACAAACAAATGTTTGTTCAATACAAACAAATGTTTGTTCAATACAAACAAATGACAAACAAATGTTTCTTTAATACAAACAAATGTTTCTTTAATACAAACAAATATTTATTTGATTCAACAAAATTGTGATTGATTCAATCAAGCAACAAACAAACAACTATTTCCAACAAATAATTTGTTTAAAATGAGTGAAATATTTTCGAATCAAGCAAAAATTTGTTTGAATTAAAAAAAACATTTTTTTAACTATGTAAATCAATGGTAGATTTAAACAAACATTTATCCCAGTGAAACTTAATTTTTAAAGTTTCATTAAACAATTTTTTTTAAAGTTTCATTATAAAATTTTTTTTAAACTTTCATTATAAAAATCTTTTTTAAACTTCCATTATAAAAATCTTTTGTAAACTGTCATTATAAAAATAGTTTCTAAACTCTCCTTATAAAAATAGTTTATAAACTTTGATTTTTAAAATCATGGTTTTAAAACTACCGTAAAAAACCATTACTTGAAAATTCTATTTAAAATTTATTTTTAACTTTTATCGTTAAAACTCAAGTTGTTAAAACTCAAGTTATTGAAACTTCAAATATTTTTAAATTTAAATTATTAACGAGATTTTTTAAGCTTTTCTTTTAAAAGGAAATTTTAAATATTCATGTTAAGAGTAAGTTGTCGAACTTTTAAAATACAAGTCCACTTTTAAAATACAAGTCCACTTTTAAAATACAAGTCCACTTTTAAAATGATTAAAACTTAAAATTACAACGCAAAAAATAAATTATTATTGGATCAGGAAAATTCCAAATACGAACCACAGAATTAATATTTCAGTGTTTCAGAAATAATTCAATTTCTTGAACTTTAATAAACCATAACCATTGAATATTGAATTCCAATAATGTTTTACGAAGACGTCAAAATGATGCATTTTTATTTAGAATAATTAATTCACTTTAAGAGTCATTTTCCTTTAATCGTGATTTTGTACGTATTTTGTATGTGAATTGTTTGTGTTGATCGTTTTTTTTTTTATAATTATTATTAAGATTATCATTGTACTATTAATGTAGTGATATTTTGTTATCAACATTTGTATTATTACTACCAACTATTATTAAGTATTCTTAGTATACGTAAATCATTTCATTTTATAAAAAACAAGAAAAATAAAAACATTCATTAAAATACGATTTTCTGCATTGAAACCTTCCTTTTATTCGGGATTTTCGTTTTGTTTCATTTATTGGACATTTTTACTTTTAATTTAAATTTTTACGATTGAAAATTGGTATTTCAATATTGTGATGAAAAATTTCATATTGGCTAATAAATCGAGGTGATTTAATCAATTAAAAAGAATGTCTGATTCCAAATATGTCAATTAAAATATTTTAAAATGTAGGTAGAGTATTGAAAAACTGATTCATGGAATTATTGTTAACATTTTACATAAAATTTCTGTCAGAGACAGTTTTTTGCTATGGCTATTTATATTATTTATTTATCGTGCGGAAAATCTGATATATTTGTGTCGAAATTTAAACATTCAGGGTCTATTGAAGTTAATTTGTTTTGATTTTAATTTATTATATACATTAAATCCTTATTCAATGCAAATTGAATCCAAATTAAGAATTCTAATTCTTAATTTGTTTTAATTGGTTCCAAATAAAGGACAAATTGTGTTGAAATTACATTTTAATTTGGAGATTTTGCATCTTAATTAATGTCAAATTAAGTGAAGATATGAATTAAAATTTAATGAAAAACATATTTAGATTGCCTTCAATTTTATTAAATATTTATATAGTAAATTCATATTTAACAAGGTTTAACATTATTATTGTATATTATTATTATTATTTATTATTATTTATATTATTATTATTTTATTATTATTTATATTATTTATATTATTATTATTTTATTATTATTTATATTATTATTATTTTTAACTTGAGCTCAGAAATTTGTATGTACACAGAACTTTAAAATCCTAATAGGAAGTTATCACACAATTACTATGTTTTCGAAAAAAAGTTCTTTTTAAAAAAAAAGTTCTTTTCAAAAAGAACACGGAATTTCTAAAAGGAAAAATAAGATTTTTAAAAGAAAATTGCAATAATTGATTACTTTGCTTCCTCATGGAGGAAGATTTTTATTTTATTGTCCCAGATTTTTTTTACTTAGATTTGAACGTTGAATTTGAGAGACTGCAGAGTCAAGTTAATAGCTGAAAATGACCTGGTACAATTTATATGTATGATCGCTGATGTGCTCACATGAGTTTTCCTTTTGAAGAACGTCAGGATATACCAGACGCGGTGAGACGAGCAACCGGATGAAATCTGGCGAGAATATGTTGCTCTGGGGAAATAAACGCCAGAAGACAAGCTCTTTGGCGAATATAACGTGCGCCCCTTGTCGCCTTTCCCGACGGCCATGAACAAAAAAAGTCCATATTTGTGAAGAGGTAGTTGAGGGTTAAGGGGTTCGGGACGGAGGTGCGAACAGGGGCGAGGAGCAGTTGAGTAGTTTGAAAATTAAAATTCATTTACGCCTGCTTCGCACAGTTTTAATCCGCTTTAATACAGAATTTGCATGGCTTTTTACAATTTTTATTTCCTCTATATACGATGTGGGTATTCGTTAAGATTTTTTGTTTTGTATTTAAAGTGCCGCTTACTTAAATTGTTTGCAATTTTTACTGCGCTTTTCCCTCGTAGTTTTTAAGTACTAACGCCGCACAGAATAAACGGATTTATTATAAAATAAATTTAATGCACATTTTTTTAAGTATGTTATTTATTAACATATGCTATTTGTTACAGTATATTATTTATTGAAATATACTATTTATTAAAATATATTATTTATTAAACGTCTTACGATTAAAGGAGACGACAAAAATTGTGAGTATTAGAGATAGGGACCTAAGCAGACAAATCTAAATTTCAAGAAAAAAGTGCGCGCCGTTAAATTTTGAACGAATCACAGATGTTTCGACTGTCGTTGCTCATAACATGAAAAGTATTCAATGATTTTATTTTAGATGATTAAAAAGTGAGTTTTAATTAAATTAAAATGCTTATAATCCCCTCTTTGCTACTTAGGTCCCTTTCGTCAGAGTGCGTTATTTTAGGTGACAGCAGTGGGATACATTTTCTGTTGTGAAGTCTAATTCTATATTACGTTCTTTTTATGTTGTTTATTATTTTAATTATGAATGAGTCATACGGTAAAAATAAGTCAAATGAATCAGTGAATATCACTGCGAATCAGTGAATGAAGACTAATTGAAATTGTGAAAATCCACATTCAAACAGTGATTGAAATCTTTTGTTTATTCAATCAGTGACTAATCAATAACTTGCAAGTAAATTTCATTGTGAATCCGAATCAGTGAATGTCACTGCGAATCAGTAAATATCACTGCGAATCAGTGAATATCACAACGAACCAGTAAATATTATTTCAAATCAGTAAATATTTCATTTCATTTATCACTGAGAATCAATAAATGTCATCAGTAAATGTCACTGGGAATTATTAAATTTCACTGCGAATCAGTGAATATCAATGCAAATCAGTGAATATCAATGCAAATCAGTGAATATCACAGGAAATCAGTAAATATTATTGCCAATCAGTAAATGTCATTGAGAATCTTTAAATATCACTGTAAATTAGTAAATATCACTGAGAATCAGTGAGTACAAATGTAAATCAGTGCATATATTTATATGTAAATAAGTGATGATGATAAATAATAAATAAAATAAATTATATGTAAATAAGTGAGTAACAATCTAAATCAGGGAATAATAATGTAAATAAGTGAATATCAATCCAAATCAGGTAATAATAATGTAAATCAGTGAAAAACACTAAATAAATGAATGACGATTAATTAAAATAGTGAAAATTCAGATTCAAACAGTGATTTACATTTTTCATTTATTAAATCAGTGACTATTCACTGATACACAATGGTTTCTTTATTTTTATTTATATTTACTCATATTTATTTACATTATATTTGCTTATATTTATTTGTTAATATTTATATCTACTCACATTTATTTATACTCTCTACTCTCTAAATCTGAACCAGTGAATTTTCACTGATTAGCAGTGAATAGTCATTGAGTGATCCAAGTATAAGTATGCCAATGCTAATCAGTGAATGGTCACTGACTCATTTAGTAAAAATGTTAGTCACTCTTTGAATAAGTGAAATTTCAATATTTTAATAAGACCTTACTCACTGATTCCCACTAATATCCACTTACATATCAGTGAGTTTATTTTTCGCTTTAATCAGTGAATTTTTTACTGATTCGAATTTAAAGAGTAAAATGAATTTGTAAATTTCCAATGCCATAGTGACTTTCTATGATTCACTTTGATATTCACTGATTCGCAGTCGTATTAATTGATTCGCAGTGATATTAATATTATTAATATAATATATTCGCAGTGATATTCTCTAATTCTCTCAAATACATTGCAAGTCAGTGAGTTTATTGTTTACTGGCTAAATCAGTGACTTTCTCACTGATGTCAATTTAGAGATAAAATTTTAATCAGTGGATTTTCACTGATTGGCAGTTATATTGACTGATTTGCAGAGATTTTCACTGATTTGCAGTGATATTTACTTATTTGAATTGATATTCACTGATTTGCAATGATATTCACTGATTTGTAGTGATATTCACTGATTTGCAGTGATATTCACTGATTTGTAGTAATATTCACTGATTTGCTGTGGTATTGGCTGATTTTCAGTCAAATGAAATAATTTGCAATGTTATTTATATTTCATATTTTATTAATTAGGCAATACTTTGTGTATACCTCCGATTATTTATATTCCATATTTTCTGATTTTGTTGATGACGGACATTGATTTGATGATTAGTTTGGATTCGTGAAAATTGTCAATTACGGGAGATTATATTTTTATCATTCTTGGCACTCACTCTTTTTCATCACATTTCACATTTCCTCTACTTTCTCACCTTAGCGTATTACGAGTTTGGTCTCGTTCCACTATTCCATCGATCCTTGCTAAACTCCTGACCTCGTCTCATCTTGGCACTGCCCTCTGTATTCTGGAAAGTGGTACGGGGGGTGAGATGAAGAAGGGTCGCCCTAGAAAGGTCCGTCGAGCGGACGAGAGACTGAAATGAATCCTCTACTCTTCGCTTTTAAAGTTTTATATCATTACCAACCCTTTGAGCACTGAGTTATACAGATCCCAGATTAAATTAAATATTTAAACAACTTCAGACCCCATTTACACTTTTTTATAAATAACCATTCAAATGTAATCGAATATTTTTACACCTGATGAAAGCATTCAGAATTAATTACAAAAGAATGTCATTTTAATCATTCATCGTCGTGTTGACCTATTGAAATAACCTCGTTTAGTATCCTAAAACATTCGGGTCATTAGAATATTAATTAACTGTATTTTTAAGTTTTAATTTATAATCATTCTTAATATAGAATCTAGAGTATGTTTTAAAATAAAAATTAGTGATGCATTTGAGCGAGATATCATCTCAAAAAGTGAAAATCTCGTGTAAAATACATTGAACGTAAATTAATGTACTCTTTTCGTCTCTTCTTTGAGAATGTACTCTTTTCGTTTCTTCTTTGAGAGGAGAAATTCTCAAAATGCATGAGAAATAAAAATTAAAAAAATTAGCAAAAGTCAAAAATCGCACATTTTTAATACACTCATTATTGAAGAGAATGTAATAAAAAAATAAAAAATAAGATTAAGGAATTAAAAATATTTATTGGAAAATCTTTGTAATTGCCATATAAATAATAATGTTGATAAAAAGTATAGAGGAGATAAAATAATTAGGTGCCATTTTATTCTTTTTTTGTGTCCAATAATGCAATTACAAAAATTAATCAGATTTGAATCAAGCTTCTAATACAGTCTGAAATAGCTCAAATAAAAAATGTGCTTTTTATTGAAGTGAATCCTGGATTACATTAATTTAAAAAATCCAATAAAAATTGATGAAAATATTCTCCTCTCGAAGTATTAACGAATTTTAAATTAAAATCCAGAAACAGGGATTCCATAGAGGTTTTTATTAAAATTTTGATTGGATGTACAGTTTTAGAATTGTGAATAGTTTAGAACAATTTTTAATTTAAAACAATTTTTAATTTAAAACAATTTATAGTTTAAAACGATATATAGTATTTTTTTTTCTAAAAATGATTTGTAATTAAAAATACTCAAAATGTTGGTAAAATTTGATTTATTTAGGAAAGTACAAATAATATGAGTAATAATAGGATTAAAAAAAAGATCTAAAAATTGTGAAACTTGAGATCATCTGAGAGAGAAATTGTTGAAGAGCTCAGGCTTTGAGACACATCACTCACAAAATTTCCTTCTTCTGTGATTCCTTTCTTGGGTTTATTGGATTTTTGGAGTTGAACATCCATGGAATTTCTTCTTGCTTTGCCCTCTGACAGAGCTTTTCGCCACTGGAATGCATACTTGTGTGGACGTCGTAACATCGAGGATAAAGCTTCTGCTTGAACTTCCATGAAGTTGTAGATAATCTGCTCCTCTGGACTGTTGAATTGTATCTACAAGAAAATAATGGGACCTTGAGTAACTAACTTGACTGAGAACTTTGACAATAAATTCACCAGTAAGATGTGGAATTTGTCGAGATTAAAGACCAGGGAACTGGTTCAATTATATTTGACAATTTTCCCAATATTAAACTTAGCAGACGTTTTATTGTCGTTTTTTTTAAATTGGAGAACAAAAAGTAACACTCATTAGTTCTTTTCAATTCTTGAACTTTTAAATTTCAATTTTTGAAATTATGAATAAATATTTTGAATAAATATAAAGTAATTTGTATAATAAATATGAATTACAGGGATCATAGTCGTTTTTTCGTTCAAATTTAGATGCAAAAGGGGATTTTTAATTTTAAAAAATGGGATTTTCTTGTATAAAATGGGAATTTTGGGCAGAAGAAAAAAAGGATAACATTGTACTATTTAGAAACTTAAAGAACGCTAATTTCTTGCTTTTAATTTAAAAATAATTGATTGTCTTTCATTCCATGAGTTTTTCATGATTTCCATGCGAAACAGAAAAATTTCAATGATATTTTGTGTGGGTATGGTAAAAAAATGAATGTTTCAATATTTTGTAAGAATTTGAATACTTTTGAAAGAATGAAAGTTTTTTAATTAATGCTCTTGGGCTTGTTGCAAAAATAATTTTCTGTAGAATTTAAATAACTCAAGGTCATTATTTTTAATATTTAAACCATTTTAAGTATTTTTAAATATTTTTAAGTATTTTTAAATATTTTTAAGTGTTTTTAAATATTTTTAAGTATTTTGAAGTACTCTGAAGTATTTGAAATACTTTCAAAATATTTCAAAAAACTATCATATTTTTAAATCATTTTATACTTTATTTAATACTTAAAATACAAATATTTTTCAATACTTTAAAATATTTTGAAGTATTCTTTAATGTTTTTTAATGTTTCTAAGAGTTTTTAAATATTTTGAAGTATTGGGAAGTATTTTAAAATATTTTAAAGCATTTTAAAGTAATTTAGAGTATTTTTAAATATTTTGAAGTATTTTGGAGAAGGTCAGAAGTAATTTAAAGTAGTTTTACGTATTTTTTTAAAGTAATTTTAAATATTTTTAAGTTATTTGAAGTATTTCAAAGTAGTTTTAAATATTTTGGAATATTTTAACTACATTTTAAGTGTTTTAAATATATTGAAGTATTTTAAATTTTTTTGAAACATTGGGAAATATTTGGAAATATTTTAAAGTAAATTTAAGTATTTTGAAGTAGTCTGAAATGTTTGTAAGTACTTGGAAATATTTTAAAAACTTTTAAGTATTTTTAGATATTTTGAAGTATTTGAAAATATTTTAAAGTAATTTAGAGTATTTTGAAATATTTTAAAGTATTATAAAGTATTTTAAAGTAATTTAGAGTATTTTTAAATACTTTGAAGTACTTTGGAGAAGGTCAGACGTATTTGAAAGTAGTTTTACGTATTTTTGAATATTTTAAAGTAATTTTAAATATTTTTAAGTTATTTGAAGTATTTCAAAGTTGTTTTAAGTATTTTGGAATATTTTAAAGATATTTTAAGTAATTTTAACTATTTTTATATATTTTGAAGTAGCCTGAAGTATTTTAAGTTAATTTAAAATATTTTGAAATATTTTAATGACATTTTAAGTGTTTTTATATGTATTGAAGTATTTTAAATTTTTTTGAAACATTGGGAAATATTTGGAAATATTTTGAAGTAAATTTAAGTATTTTGAAGTAGTCTGAAATATTTGTAAATATTTTATTTTAAGTATTTTAAAATATTTTGAATTATTGGAAAGTATTTGGAAATATTTTAAAGTAATTTTAAGTATTTTAAGGACGTTCATTCGATTCAACATAACCTCAAACTGAAAAGTTGTTTTTATTACGAATTAAAAAAGTAAATAAAATGAATTTCATAAATATTC
>WNHD01007586.1:0-12309 GCA_011057455.1 Ganaspis sp. Gsp50
AGGCTATTAATATTTCAATTTTCTTTTATAACATCATTGATACGAAATGCTCAAATTATAAATTAATACTTGAAAATAGAAATGCAATTATTTAAACTGAAACTTTTATAGCTTTTAATTGTATATACTTTCACGAAACAATTGAAACTCTAGCATTTAAATTGAAACTTTTATTTAACTTTTTATTTTTGATTTAATTTCATTTAACTTTTTATTTCTGTTTTCATTTCATTTAACTTTTTATTTTTGTTTTCATTTTATTTAACTTTTTATTTTTGCTTCCATTTTATTTCAATTTTCATTTTTGCTTTAATTGTATTTAACTTTTTATTGTTGTTTTATTTATTTAACTGTATATTTTTGTTTTTATTTTATTTAACTTTTTATTTATATTTTATTTAAATTGTTATTTTCTTTATTTCTTTTTGTTCTTTTTGTTTGTTTTTGCTTGTTTTTTGTTTGTTTTTTGTTTGTTTTTTATTTGTTTTTTGTTTGTTTTTACTTGTTTTGTGCTTGTTTTTTGTTTGTTTTGATTGTTTTTTTTAAACGTACCATTGGATTGCTGTCGGAGAGAAGATCCTTGAGCTGATCTAAAAAGCCCTGATCCTCAACGAGAGATGCTTTAATATCATAAAGTTTCGCGACGCAAACTGCCGCTGTTTTTCGTACATAGGGATCTTCGTCTTTGAGGCATTTTCTCAGTGGTTCACACAGGTATTCAGTGATTTTTTCAACTCTGATGCAGCCCATTGTGCGAACGGCTAACGCTCGAATAAGTGGATTCGGATCCTCGCAATCCTACGCAAAAATTGAAAACGCCAGGGATTCAAGTCTAGTCACAGTAGGGTCTATCTAATTAAATCAAGAGGTTTTAACAAAATAGAAAATAGAATGGTACCTTTGTCATCGGAGATGTCGTTAGCTCCTTTTGCGTGTCAGAACGAAAAATTTCAAATTGGTCACCGTCACCATTGTTATCAATTATTAGATAATTAAAATATTAATCACTTCATACACAAGTGTTTTGAATTAGTTATTATTTTTTCAAAGAGCACGAGCCAACTTACGCAAAATCATTTACTAAAGAATACTTTTTCACTCGAATCAATCTCACAACAGACACTGTGCATATAATTGACAAACAAGTTTTTATAAAAGAGCAGAGTTTTCTTTTTGCATTTCTAACTAGGAAAATTAAGTCAAATTAATTAGGAATCTCAAGTTACATTAATTAGGAATATTAAGTTACATTAATTAGGAATATTAAGTTAAATTAATAAATAAATTAATCAGGAATATTAAGTACTCAAATTCTTGATGAATTTGTGCAGAATTAATGTATGATACACTTCCGGTGCGAGAGAAATAAAATGATTTCTTTTGTGATAAGTGTTCGGTGATTAAATGATTTTTTGATATTTTAACAAACAAAAAGAATTCAGCAAAAGGTGCTAATAATTTTGTGTAGGTTGGGGAAATCAGTGTGGAAAGAGTGACATAATTCACTTGCAAATTAAGTGAATTATTTGTTGCTTAAATATTGCAAATACTTAAGTTTTTGCAAATACTTCAGTTTTAGCGAATACTTCAGCTTTTGCAAATACTTCAGCTTTTACAAATACTTCAGCTTTTGCAAATATTTCAGCTTTTGCAAATACTTCAGCTTTTGCAAATATTTCAGCTTTTGCAAATATTTCAGCTTTTACAAATAATTGAATTATTGCAAGTACTTAAGTAAATGTTGATAGTTAAAAAAAAGTTGTACACTTTTTTCCAAGTATCCTTAATTTTATTTGCTTTAAAACTAATTTCAATTGATTTGCAATTAATTTTAATTACTTCGGAACTAATTTTACCACTAAATCGAATGGATTTGCAAAATTTCTTGATTGAATTAACGCATAAATTTGATAACAGGTGAAATACGTTAATTTGTTTTTTACTTGAAATAATTTTTTTACTTGAAATAATCTTTTTACTTTAATATGGATTTCTTCTACTTTAATATGGATTTCTTCTACTTTGATATGGATTTCTTTTACTTTAATATGAATGAATTTCTGCTAGAAAGTAGTTGGGAACGCGTGCTCAGAGTTTCTGTACTTTGAAAAAAAAATTCGATTACTGCAATAAATTATTTAGATATAAAAAAATTACATTTGAATTAGAAGCTCTTATTGTTAGAAAATGAAAGCAAAAATTGACGAATAAAATCGTGCTTTGAGACAAAAATATACAGACAGATATTTCAAAGGATACATGCGAATTGTGAAAGAAATGAAAAATAAGATGAATATTTCTATACGAATTAGTACCGATATAAAAACACGAATAATATAGGTGCTGGAATTTGGAAATGGTGAAATTTGATTGTGCAATCACAGGCGACAATGACAAAAAATGAAAAATGAACAGAATGATTACTTTTATTTAATAAAATAATTACGATTATTCACAAAAATAATTACGATAATTGAATAAAAGAATTACGATCATAGAATAAAATAATTACGATCATTGAATAAAAAATTACGATAATTGAATAAAATAATTACGATCATTGAATAAAAAATTACGATCATTGAATAAAATAATTACGATCATTGAATAAAAAAATTACGATCATTGAATAAAATAATTACGATTGTTAAACAAAACTAGTACGATTAATAAATAAAATAATTACGATTCGTAAATGACGCAACGAACGAAAAATAAAATGATTAAAAAAGAAATGATCGAAAATGAAATGATCGATAAACGAACTGATCGAAAACGAAATGATCGATAAACTGATCGAAAACGAATAGATTAATAAACGAAAAACGAATAGATTAATAAACGAAAAACGAATAATAATTTTATTTAAAAATAATACTAACAATTAAATATAATATTCTTCACGCTGAAAACATTGACACTGAAAAGAATTTTTCTTTGATTAAAAAGATTGAAAACGACTCGAACTCTGCACGGATAGAAAAAGCAAATATTTTTAATTGCCTTCAACCAAATTCCAGTCTCGTGCCCTTTAAAAATAAGCAATTCAAACCTAACTTGTCAAAGCATTCCATCCTATTCTACAATGCAGACGGCTCTGTGCAAATTAATATATTATTTGCAAAGCACAGTCTGTAATTAATTAGAGGCAGGCTGTAAAAGGAGTTCGATTTTTAAAAGACAAAAACTCACAATCGGTGGAAATCCTTTTAAAACTTGCCTCAATGCAGACAGAGACTCTCAACATCGTCCAACTTATTTACACGTCATATTTAGATCAAATCTCACATATTAATTATATAAAAGGTGAGTGTGCTTTATTTAACACAGGGTGATGACAAAGACAGGACTTCTAAGCTACGTTACCTTTACGAATGTGTTGACTGCTAAAATAGCCATGTCTGGCTGACTTTTCGCGTAATTCATCAAATATAAGTAAACGAGTTTCTTCAGTTCCAGGTTGTCGGTTTGCATACAATTCACCACGTCAGGAAACAAGGCTGAGACATCCTTCCCTACGGTCATTGAAGCAATGACCTGCAAAGCAAAAACTATTCGTAAAAACTGTCAAAGTAATCGGGAAATTAAAAAAATAGAACGTTGCGGCTTAAATTGAAAAAAGTTTCTTTCTTCCTATAAGGAATATTTATTATATTATTATATTTATTCATTATATTATTATTATTCATATTATTATTCATTTATTCATTGTTTTATATTATATCCCAATTACATTGCAATGAAAATCTCTGTAAACTAAATTAACATGACCTAGAATTTGAAACCTAAAACACAAGTCAAAACAAACCTTTTTGACAGCTTCTTTCTTCTTTTCTTTTTTATCATTGTTGAGTTCAGATTTGAGCTCAAATATTTCACCTTTTTTGGTGGTAGTGAAATACTTGGAATCCGTCATTGTTGCTGTTGACAATAAAAAAACGAACCTTTCGATTAGAAATTCAAGTCAGTTGAGGTTATTGTCAGCTCCAAATTAAATAAGAATGCATATATATATGTCTGCCACTGATCAATGCTGGCAAGCACAAACTATATTGCAACAAAATCGATTCAGTTGCACATAAATTTCACAGCTAAGAATCCGTAATTGTTAAATAATGATTTTGTTGAACCGACATTTACGTCAAATAATCAGCAAATATCTACGATACTTATTGTTGGAGTCGACAAGTGACACGCACGACAAATAATTCCAAAAGGGCAAGTGAAGAATAAATAAAAAATCACCTTGTAATACAGAAATTGACCTAGCAAAATGAAAGGAAACTAAGTTTTGTGTTAAATAAAAAAGCACACATAAAAATATCACCTTAATTGAGGGATAAGATGGAAAAATGACAGAAAAATGACAGCAATCTACGCCCCCGGCGCCACTAATTTTTATTCAATTTTACTACGTTGCCGAGTCTCAAATCTTCCTAGACATTGTTGCCAGATTTGTCAAAATCGATAGACACGTTTCCCTTTCCATTACTTTTTGGAAAACCGGAACCTTTCGATGATTGGTCGAAATAGGCGGGTAAATTCAAAAATAACCTTAAGGAAGGCTTTTCAAACAAGGGCGCTCATTTTCAGCCAATGAAAAAACTTGTACGGAACTTCCGGTAAACGAGAACCAATCAAAATCGGAGAAAAGTTGTCCAATTCAAAATATTCATGCGCTTTGACAGCGGATTGGCTCTTTTTGAATATATTTCGAGCTGAGTATTTGAAAATTCCGCGCCACTAATCATAGTAAATTTTTAATTTTTCCTGCAGATTTTGATGAAATTCATTGTAGGAATAAAATTATTACACCCAGGTCACTAAAAGAAGAAGAAGATGAAGAAGAAGAAGAAGAAGAATAATAATAAAATTATATAATTATGAAAATAAAAACAATAAAAACTTTCTTAGCTTTATGTTCGGAAACGGTTTTGAAAATTTAACCTCAAACTAGAAATTTGTTTTTGAGATATGAAATCTTCAATTTTTACCCAATCATAAATTTTAATAGTTTATTTGGTTAGAAATTAAATTAGCCACCTTTCGTTTGGAAAGAATTAAGTGCTTTTTCTGTTGCGAGAATCGTGAAAAAGAAAATAATGGTTTCAATTCTAACCTCAGTTCCATAAAGTGTCAAATTTAGTACTAGTCACATTCCTTCTTTAAAAAAGATTAGAATATTTGCAAAAAGCGATTGTCTAATGAGAACAATTTTTATTACAATAGAAAAATACATTATTGTTTAATTTCACACCAATATAGAAATATTACACGGGTAATACGATAATTTACTCACAAGTTTTATCAAATTTGTTATTATGCAAAACACGAAGTAGTTGTAAAATATCTTATTATTATTATTAATATTATTATTATTAGTAGTATTATTAGTATTAGTATTATTATTATTAGTATTATTATTATTAGTATTATTATTATTAGTATTATTATTATTATTATTATTATTATTATTATTATTATTATTATTGTATTACATTATTATTATTGTTATTTTTCTTTTACTGTCGTTATTGTTATTATGACTGCCTGAAGTCTAGTGAATCTTTTTTAAATTAATGGATAACAAAACTGGTAACAAATAGACATAAAATCATCAATTAGATACTTTTGTATAATTTTATTAATTCTTTGCCGTCATTTGATGTCATGGGTGTTTCTATAATCCCGATAAAAGTAAAAATACAAAAATATCTCGTACATGAAAATATTCTGCCTGCTACATATGATTTTAATTCTTTTAAGATCATTCTTGCTAAACATAAGTATATGAAAACTGCACACTTTCAATAAATATTTGTAATAAACGTTTACAAAAGTGTTTCTAGGAAACTGCAGCTCAATCAGCACCGAAGTACAAAAATAATTATTTTCATGGGGTAATTGTTTTCCTTTCCACTACTCGTCTATAATATGTCTATAGTTATAATATTTCCTCACATTTTCTACATTTTAATGTAGTTTGCGCGCCTTTTACATATTTTCTATATATTTTTTTGTATTTTTCATAATTTTTTCATATTTTCTACACATTTTGTGCATTTTCTTCATCTTTTCAAAATTTCTATCATTTTTCAAAGTTCTGTTTATACTTTCCTCGCGTTTCTGGATTTTATTGGTAATTATGCAATTTTTCATTCTTGCTACAATTTTTCGTACTTGCTACAATTTTTCGTACTTGCTATAATTGTTCGTCCCTTCTACAATTTTTTTCACTTTCTCACATTTTTCGTTCTTTTAAAATTTTGTTACATTTTCAAAAAAAATGTTTTGCTTCCTCAAGAGGAAGCTTTGTCTTCCTTTTTTGTTATCTTCTACATCTGCGCATATTTTCTATATATTTTTTTACATTCCCTACAACCTCGAACATTTTCTACGTCTCGACACATTTTCTACATGTTTTACGCGTATTTTTTACAACTTTTCTAAATTCTAAAATTTGCCCCTATTTTCAGTAATACATTAAAATATACTCACATTGCAGTATTAGAAATGAATAAATATATTTTTATATTGTATATAGTCACATTGCATAGACTTAGTTTCTTTATAACGAGGATAATAGAAATAAATCTAGTTAATTTGTTATAAACTAAAAATTTAGCAAATGTCAGAGATCACAGACTGGCTTGTTAACAACAAAGAATACGTTGAGTTCAATAACGGCAGCAAATACCAAAAAGATACTGTACATTCCCAGGCAAATGCAGCCAACTCTTTTGTCTAATTTGAATTTGTTGTTGACAATAGCAAAGTATAATAAAAGTAATGTCGATAATAAAGATACAGAGCTGTACACAAGACCTTCTGAATTAATTTGTACAAAATGTTGCCCTGGAACCTTCGGAGAAAATAAAGCCTTTATACACCATGGGAGACCAAGGCATAATAATACGTCAAAAATATTCGATCCAATTGAGTTACTTATCCCCATTGTTCCGTGTCCTATTTGAAAAGAAAAAACAGACAGTGAGAAGACGTTTTTTTTTAATGATTATGGTGATTTAAATATTTTGTTTGGTTTGGAAATTGAGATAATTTTGTATAGATTTTTATTATATAATATAGCAAAATAGATAATGAAATAATAGATAGTAAAATAATGTGGGATGTTAATTTTAAAAGATTCTTTTTTCCGTAATTGTCCAATAAGAATTATTTTCTTTAAAAATTAAAAAGAAAGTCAATTTGCAAAGATTTTCTAAATATTCTTGAAGATTTGAAATTGATTGAAATATTTTCAAAAAATTTGAAAGACTTTAAAGTACTCTGGATGATTTTAGAATAATCTTAAACGATCAGAAGTATTTTAAAAAGATTCCAAAGTATTTTAGGGTATTGCAGAGTATTTTGAAATGAACTAAAATATTCTAGAATTATTCTGATAAGTAAAAAATGTTTTCGAAGATTGGTCATTTTGAAAAATTGAAAGATATTCCCAAAGATTGTAAGTCTTTTCGAAGATTTAAAAATATTTTCGTAAATTGTTTCTTAAACTTTTTTTTAAACCTTTTTAAACGAATTCAATAAATTCAAAATATTCAATAATCTAGAAGATTCGAAAATACTCTCGAAGATATGAAAATATTCTCGAAGATTCGAAGACTTTCTCAAAGATTCGAAAATATTTTCGAAGATTCGAAGATATTCTGAAAGATTAGAAAATATTCCCGAAGATTCAAAAATACTTTCGAAGATTCGAAAGTACTCTGGAAGATACGAAAATATTCACGAAGATTCAAAGATTTTAACGAAGATTCAAAAATATTCTCGAAGATTTCAAAATATTCTCAAAGATTCAAAGATTTTCTCGAAGATTGTAAAATATTTTCAAAGATTTTCTTAAATAATTACCAGTATTTATAATTGGAAGAAATTCTAGAAGATTATAAAATATTTTGTAAACATTCCAAAATTCCTAGAATATTTTTGTTTGAATAATCCAAAAATTATAAGAAGAAATACAAAAGAATAAAACAAAAACAAAAAACGAACAAGAAAATACAAAAATCTCTTTTTTCTAAATTTCAAAAAATGATTATATAATTAGAATCAATTTGAAATTTTCGATAATGTAAATTTAGATTAACGGAATTTACTGTTGATTAACATTTTTCAACCACTAAAGTTTAAATAGTTTGAAATTAGTTTAAAGCGAAGTTTGGACCGATAGAAATTTGTTCTGATTGCAATTAAATTTCAATTCAATTGATACTATTATGGTACTCTTATTCGCAACGATAAAAGTTTCAAGTAATTGAAATTTGGAGCAATAGAATTTAGAAACGATTATAATTAGAATCGTATAAGAATTCCATGAATAAACTTATCAAACCAACAGAAAACTCTTCAAAATGTATTGAAATTTAAAATTATGAAAATTAATTTATCAATTTGGAGTCCAAGTCGATTAAAATGAGAATTTATTGAATGATGAAAATTACGAGAATTATCATTAAAAATCCATTGAAAGTTTGATGAATTTGAATCAATTTAAATTTAGACAATTAAAATTTGAACAATTAAAATTTAAACAATTACAGTAAAGACAATTAAAATTTAGACAAATAAAATTTAGACAATTAAAATTTAGACAATAAAATTTAGACAAAAAAAATTTAGACAATTAAAATTTAGACAAATAAAATGTAGACAATTAAAATTTAGACAATCAAAATTTCAAAAATTAAAATTTAGATGATTTAAACTAAACTTATTTTAAATTTAAAAATGGTTAAAATCGATGTTTTTTATTTAAGTGAAAAAGTATCATATTTCACGTATGCGGCTGAAAAATGAAACAAAAATGAAAATGATAAATTTTTCCCAGGAGTGTAATTTAAAAGATAAAATTTGTTAAAATTAGGTTCAGATTTATGCAAATTTACCTTGATTCGTGACGATGACACTTGAAACTGCTTCGGGAACACTCATACCAGCAGCAAGAAAAGTTAATCCCATTACAGAATCAGGAATCTTGAGAGTGGATCCTGAAATATATTTTTGTAATTGTAATTAGAATGTAATTGCAAAATATCATTAAAACACATAATATGTTGCCAATATAATAAAAGAACAATAATAGAACAATATTATAAATGATAATCTAAATATCTAATTCACAAATATCTGAACGTTTTATATTTTTAGTTTTAGTTAAAGTGCTATTTTACGCCTGTAAATTTATTTAAATAAAATAAAATAAAATAATAGTTTAATGATAATAAAGCTAAATATAAAATAATAGAATAATAGAATAATAGAATAATAGAATAATAATAAAATAATAATAATAAAATAATAATAATAAAATAATAATAATAAAAATAAAAATAATAATAATAAAAATAAAAATGACAATAATAAAAATAATAATAATAATAATATTTTAAATAACAAGATAAGATAATAAAAATAAAATGTAATAAAAATGGACCTTAAAAATAACTAAATAAAAAGCAATGAAGCGTCAAATAAAATAAATAAAGAAAACAAGATTAAACGTCAAATAAAATAAATAAAAAAAGCGCACTTTAGCGTCAAATAAAATAAATAAAAAAAGCGCAATTTAGCGTCAAATAAAATAAATAAAAAACGCAATTAAGCATCAAATAAAATAAATAAAAAAGCGAGATTAAGAAACAAGTAAAATAAATAAAAAACGAGATTAAATTTAAAAGAATATAAATCAATAACCCAATTTTATTATTGATTTAAAATACAATAAAATAAATAAACTGCAGAAATGTAATTATATAAAAAAAATATATAAAATGAAAATCTAATGGAATATATATTTTAGAAATTACAAAAATTAATTTGAAAAGTAATATCGTTAACAGCTTTGTAACTGTGAGTGAAAATAATTAAATAATTAAGTTAGAAAGTAACTGCAAGTTTTACCGATAATTGTGATATCCCATGCCACCATATATGACATAGTGGCAATCCAAGCGATACACATTACAAATGTCATCGGATACCAATTTCTCAATGAGTGTCTTCTGCAGTCAGGAATCGTTATGAGAAGTAGAAAATTAATTGGCCAAGTAAACACCCACCAAATTCTCTCGAGCTTTGGATCTGGCCAATTAGTCATATTTACAATTTCAACTGAAAAAAAGTAGATTTTTTTAAAATATTTTGATTTCTATTTCTATTATTTATTTTTTTATACTTTTATTTATTTTGTTATACTTTTATTTTTTTTTTATATTTTTATTTACTCTTTTATATTTTTATTTATTTTTTCGGCTGAATTGATTTTATTTCCTTTCGTCTATTTTTAATTTACTTTTTTAAAACTTTTCTACATGTCAAATTTCAATTTGTTAGTAATTCATTTGCAAATGAGTTTGCAAATTAGTAAATAGCAGTGATAGTTATAATAAATAAAAAATAAAATACTTCAACTTGTGTTAAATAAAGTATTTATTTTACAGAAGAATAAGAAGAATTACAAAAGACTTTTATTTATTTTAAAGAAGAAATAATAAATATTTCTTATTTATTTAAATATTTTTTCTTTAATCTTCTTTATTATTTGTGTTTCTTTTATTGCAAAGTGTACAAATCTGAAAATCTTTTTATTGATAACAATTTTACGAGAATTTTTCAAATGAAAAAACCTTTTACTTAATAAGTTTAAATTCTATGATTTTTCAACTGTTTTGTCGGCGTGCTTTTTATGAGTCTGGTTAATTGTAAGCAAGCTTTGTGCATTTGTATTCAGGGCATAAAGTTTTCTCTTTTGTTTTGCCGCCTTCTGTGTGAAATCGTTTTTCTGTTTAATAAAAAAATATAAAAAATAAAATAGAATATTAAGTAATACTATTAATCATAATAAAAAAATTATAATAAGAAGAATAATAATAAGAAGAATAATAAGAAGAATAATAATGAGAATAATAATGAGAATAATAATAATCATAAGAATAATAATAAGAAGAATAGTAATAATAACAATAGTAATAATAACAATAATAATAAACAATAAAGCTAATAATAATTATCATTTATGCAAATTTTTCGCCAAAAAAATTGCAGTTAATTTTTCAACGGTGAATATTTATGATTATTTTAAACATGAGTTTTATAAAGACAAGTACAACAAAAATTTATTGTTGATTACAACTCAAAATAGCATTAGGTTTCTTTTGTGGCTGGGAAATTGTAAAAACCAACGAAGTGTATAATGAAGAGATAAATAAATAAAAAATAAAATTGAAATTTTTACTCACGAGAATCGTCGCTACTAAAACCATCATTACTGCTGCTCATGTCCAATACTTCCGCACAGTCTGAAAAAAAGTTTTTAATTTAAAAATTTGTTTCAAAAGAATTAATAAAGACAATAAAAATGATAATAAAATTGTATCTTAAACTGTTAAATAAATACAAAATAAATATGATAAATATATAAATAATATTATTTTTATAATATTTATAATATATAATATATAATATTTATTTATAATATATTATTCATTATAATATATATATATATAATATTATTTTTATAATATTTATATTATAATAATGTTTATATATGATAATATTTATTTATGATAATATTTATTTATGATAATATTTATTTATATACGATAATATGTAAATAAATATAACATCAGTAATTAATAATCATCATCCCTAATTAGGTCAAATAATTGTTAATTAAAATGAATTCATACTGAAATTTCAAGGGAAAAATTAATTAGAGATAGCTTTAATTAAATATGGAGAAATTAATTACGCTGTTAAAAATAGAAAATAGAAAACGCCTGTTGAAGTTAAGATATGCATAAAATAGTCTTCATTAAATTAGAAGAAAAAAGGAAAATCTTTTAATTTGAATTCCATCTCGTGTTTCAATTTTCAATCTCCAATGGCAGTCAATGCTGTTAGAGAGCAGAGGTGAAAATCGACTGGAACTTGACCCGTTTTTAAACACCTTCATAATCCCAAGTGGCTTGTTACACAAGTCACAAAAATAATTGACATGGACCGAAGAAACTTGAAAAATTAATTAAATATTGAAACGATTAATTGAATCGATATTGAAATGAATAAATAAAATTCATTAATCGTTGAAGAACATAGTTATTACAGAATATAATTAATTACTAAAGAACATAATTATTAAAGAACAGAATTAACGAATAATAATAAAATAATTAATTACTAAAGAACATAATTAATGATTAACGAATAGAATCAATTGTCAAAGAACACGATTAATTATTTTCGAATAAAATTAATTAATTAAGAATGGAATTAATTACATCTTCG
>WNHD01007588.1:0-16892 GCA_011057455.1 Ganaspis sp. Gsp50
ATAAACCTTTTTACTTGACTATTATTACTATATATATGTATACTAGAGAACCTTGAAAAAAAGAAATATTGTTTTCCGCGAGGTTTTCAGCCCATTTCTACTCGGGACCATTCTCAAGAGTCAATGTTTTGCGCAACGGAATAAATTAATTTACCAAGTGAAAAAATCGAAGAAATATTCGATAGAGTACAAAAAATAATTCAACAAAGGCAGTGGAATGTGCCAAAGTGAATCAACTCATTAATAACACGTTTACAAAAGTGTCATATGAAAAATAAATTGCAGAAAATAAAGCATAGAATCCCTTTTATATAAATGTGAAATAAAAACTACGAGTACAAATGAAATAGCCATCAGGAACATCTTGAAAGCTATTTCTCCTCAAGAGCAATGACTCTCCATACGCGGCGCATCTTATACGCGGTAACAGTTAAATGATAAATAATTTCAGTCTCGTGAATCGCGATTTTTCCCCTCAGCTGAAAAGCTTGGACACTTTACCGCTACGTCTCTTTCAATGACATTGACCTGCGATAATCGAGACGCAACCGCTGTTTTCTCATCGACGGAACACGTGCGTCCCGTTCATCTTCTCGTCATGCGTAATTACATCTCTAGCTGCGAATCTCGCAAAGTACGAGTGCGCGCAAAGTACAAACGCACAGCGCAAAACGCACGTATGACTAAGCACGTTAAAGTCGACTCATACAGGTAGCATAAGTCGCACCCTCGTCATCTCCCTAGTCCGACGTGCGCTTCATACGTATATCCACCTATGTATAATACCTATCTGGAATTGCTATACAGGCGCCGGGCCACCTGTTGCGGTGCCTCTTATGGGCTGAACCACCGACTCTGGTGGGAACAACCGACTTCCCATTGGTCCTGGGGCACGTGCTGCCGAGGGTGACTCGCTCCCCAAGTGCATAAATCCCCCGACTCTCTTCCCAACTCTTCAGAACCTTCTCGTCCGTCGAGAACAACCGAGAAAGCCTTTCTATATCCTTACATCGTCCAAACAGTGGTACAACTCTACCTCAGTGATTTCCGTTTCTTTTTTCACCTTTTATCCAAAGTTTGCGTGATCTACAAAAATCGTGATCCAAAATATAACAAACTACCTCTAGGGTTGTTTTGTTTCGCAAAAACATTCAAGTTACACAAAATTGATTTTGTGATTCAAGACACACATTGAATAATAATCTGTTATAATACATAATCTCTTATAATTATCCAAGGTACACAAAATTATAGCAGATTTTGTGATCCAAGGTGCACAAAATTATAGCACATTTTGTGACCTAAGGTGTACAAGATTATACAAGATTGTGTGATCATTGCGAAAAACGGGATAATTGATAACTTTCTTTGCCGAATAAGTGATAAAAGTGAACACTGGTGCCATGGAGTTGCAGGAGATGTTCCGCTACGGGTACATGTTCCCACCTCAAGAGGATGTTGCCCCGACGTATCTGGAGCTGCCAAACTACCCTTATCTCAAAAAGGAGATGTGTCTACCTCCTGTCAGCACACTGACAGTTCCACAGTGCGTGCCCTATGACAACAGCAGTGACGGGTGGCACACCCCAAGTCCTGCGGCGAGTTTGAGGTCCGTCAGTCCAACCACCACATCCGTTTCCTCCGAGTCGGAGAGCGGAACCTTCACCGGAAGGAAGGTCTCGAACATTCAGCAGGAGAGGAGATATGAGACGCTCTTAGTTTCCGGAAAACAGATGAATCGGGTTCATCATTATCCGCACCATCATCATCCTATTCTGGCGCAGGAGGAGTTGGAGAAGGAGAGGTCCTCGAGGCAGAGTGTCGTTAGCAATGGAAGTAGCCTTGAAGATAGAATGGACCTCGAGGAGAGTGATGGGGCTGAGAGTGAAAATGAGCAGGATTGTAATGAGCCGAGGAGGAGAGGCAAATACGTGAGTTCTACGATTGTTAAGAAGAGGAGATTAGCGGCCAATGCGAGGGAAAGACGCAGGATGCAGAATCTTAATAAGGCCTTTGATAGGCTCAGGACTTATCTTCCTTCCTTGGGAAATGACAGGCAGTTGTCCAAGTACGAGACACTGCAAATGGCACAATCATACATTACTGCTTTGTATGATTTGCTGCAGTAGTTGCGTGATTCTGTGCTTATCCGAAAGAGGTGCTTTTGTGCTGGAAAATGAGTCTATAATGTACATTTTATAAAGACGTGATTTTGTGTAAATAGACTTGTAAATACAAGTTCGTATCCACGTTTGTATATAGAACTTATGTACATAGAACTTTTAAATGTACATAGAAGAAGTCATGTCCACATTTGTACATAAAAGTCCATGTCCACATTTGTACATAGAAGTTCATGTCCACAATTGTACATAGAAGTTCATGTCCACAATTGTACGCATAGAAGTCCATATTCACAATTGTGTATGTCCACAATTGCACATAGAAAAACTTGATGTCAAGATTTGTACATTGTTAGAAGTTCATGTCAGTATTTGTACATGATTAGAACTTTATGTTCGCATTTGTACATCTTTAGAAGAGTCAACATTTGTACATAGTATGAAGTCCATATCTGTGTACACATTTACGTGCTGTGAAGAAAAGATGCTCATCTGTGTGTTTCGGCACATCTACATTTTCAAAAGATGTACGTCTGCGTGTTCTGAAGAAACAATTCACATCTACGTTTTGGGAAGGACTACATCTACGAATTCAAAAGAAGAGGTACACTTACTTTATACAATTTTGAAGAGGTACACTTACGTCTTTATACAATTCAGAAGAGGTCTATATCCGAAGCATACAATTTTCCATACAGTAGCTCCGGAAGAAGAGGATGTTCTTTAGAATTTGGAGGAAGAAAGGAAATGTTTACGTAACCAAGATGTGCACATTCAAAGAAGAGGTAAATTTTTGTACAAGCATGAAAGAAGGTTTTGTCTGTAAGATCTAATTGTATAAGCTAATTTTGTGCATGCTCGCAAGATCATCTACAAAATTAGTTCTTCTATGAAAATCTAATTTTTGTACGCTCAGTAATAAAAGGTGGTTTTGTACACATTATGCGAAAAAGAGGTAATTATGTACACATTGATGTGGATCCAGACTTCTGTGATACAATGCAAATCTTAATGCCCAACGTGTTAAGTTGTTTGCGTGGATCAATATATTTTTGTAAAATATCTTGTACTATATTTCCATTTTGCATCTAATTTCAATTTGAAACGTATACATTAGTGTTTTAAATTTCTTATCTACATCAAATTTATTCAATTAAAAGCTAGAAAACTACACTGTAAAGTGTCTCAATTTAAGATGTTTTTACAGTGTAGCTAGAACTAGAAATCACAAATTAATTCGCTAAAAAACGCTAGTCACAAATTAATTCTCTAAAAATCGGCAATTTTCATTAATTTGGAACAGTGGGATTTTTCACTAATTTTAGTAGGTGGGGTGAATTTAAATTTATTAAAAATGTAAAATAATGAGAGTGTAAAATTTCTTGAAATGTTTTTAGAGTTTTGAAGAGTGTACGTTTCATTTGAGGTGAGATGTAAATATATTGCTATTGACAGGATAAGTGGTATAAAGACATTGATAAATCGATGATTAATTATGACTGATAATTTGTTGATAATTTTTACATCGTGAATTATTAGCTTTCTGATTTCGGTTAAGAAAGTGGAATCTTCTGTTGCTCAAATAGAGGCTGAATGTGCCAAGTAATGTCCTGTACCATTTACCTACTTGTACATACTGTAAAATAATAAAAAGATCTTGATATATTTTTGCCAAGAGTCTAACTTTTTGGTCTGTACTTAAAAGAAATTGTTAATTATTTAAATATTCAACGACGTAGATTTTAACTAAAGAATTATTCTACGATTCCTTTGGAACAATTTATTATTATTTTGCACAATTTATATTCTAAAGATATTCTAAAAATATTCTAAAAATATTCAAAAAATATTCTAAAAAGATTTTCAAAATACTCTGAAAATATTCTAAACATATTTTGGAAATATTCTGGAAACATTCTGGAAACATTCTAGAAAATATTCTGGAAATATTTTTGTAACTGAAAAGTATATTGTATTTGTATAGAAATTTCTTCGACTGAATACATGTTAATTGCGCCAGTACTTAATTAGGATATCTGCTTTTTAGAATTCCATGTTTTTATAATTTATTTCATGAAACAATTTTTCCATTCAGATTGTTATATTTTGTCCAATTTTCTAAACTGTTACAATGTTGTCAATTTTCTTCAGTTTTTAAATTCAATTTGTTTGATTCAAGGAATGTCTATCTTGATTATCCACGAATTGTAAAATTTTCGTATTCGACGATTTCAATACATATACTACTAAAAAAAAAACTTAAAACGGTATTTGTGCAATTTCAAAATTATTAAATGTTTTTAAAACAAAGTTTAAAAAATTCTAATTAACATTTATTTATATTAAAGCAGATTATATAAGATGCGATTTTTCTCTATAAAAGAGACTCTAGACTTGTCTATATTTCTCGAGTTTAACAGATGGATCTCTGTACTATATATTTTTATATTAAACATTTTCATAGTTTAGGTATTTATGTGTCGGAAACGACTGGACTGAAACGCATAATTTGTAAAAAATTTGTTAATAAATTTTCTACTTGAACATAATTTTTGTGTATTTAATAAAATATGTATTCCCTGCGATTATACAAATCCCCTATCTATGCTAATTTTTCTAATGCTAATTTTTCTGATGCTAATTTTTCTAAATAATTAATTACTAATTAATTATATTTCATTGATTATAATATGTATTATTATAATTAATTACAAACTCATTTATTATAATATGTATTATTATAATTAATTACAAACTCATTTATTATAATTTATTATTATAATTAATTACTAATTCATTTATTACAATGTATTATTATAATTAATTACTAATTCATTAATTATAATGTATTATTATAATTAATTACTAATTCATTTATTATAATTTATTATTATAATTAATTACTAATTCATTTATTATAGTGTATTATTATAATTAATTACTAATTAATTATTTTGTGTGATACATTTCATTTCACGTTTTTATTATTGATTCTTAATCAACAACTCGTTTTTATAATTTGTATACATATAGTAATGCATATAGCCAATTAAAAATGCTATCGTTTAAAAATGTTGTTATTATCCAACATTTCTTTGAATTTAAAAATATTTAAATATTGAACTTTTGTTTCGGAATTTAGGACTTTTATTTTGAAATTTTGAATTTCATGCAATCAAGAAGAGTGAATGCTTAATTAATAATGATTAATATTGATCTGTAGATCAATGTATGTATGTATATATACATAAATATTAAAAATCGATAAGACTTCATATATGGACGTCAATTATTTTAATTTGTACATACAATTGTCTTGAAAATTGAAGTAGCAATATATTGCTAATAAAAATTACATTAAAAATATCCATAATTATATTACAGTATAATATGTTATTTAATTTCTTTTTTTCTTTAAAGCAAAAACAATTACAAACTATTTGTTTTACTAATTGCTTATAAACTTGTTTTAATGATTGATTTTTAATAAATAATATAAAGCAAAAATGCATCCGATCGCAGTTAATTTGCAAATGATGTGCAAAATTGGATTAAAGATATAGCCACGAAGTTTTCTCTTTAGTGAATTTGTGGGCTTGTTTTCTGGTTGAATTAGGCTTCTTCTTTTTATTCTCATCTTCTTGTTTGGGGTAGTTTTCGTTCTCGAGGTGTAATTTTCATTGATCGTCGAATGCATATATATATAGTCAAGGCTGGGTGCATAAAGTTGAGATGCTTTCGACTGGAGTTCACGAGTTCATAAGCCTAAGAAGGATAGATGTTGGATGGAAGAACAGCGTCATCGGTGGTCCCATTGTCATTTGAAACCAACGACGCGTCGGTGCCCAATTTCATCGCAATTTGAGAACATATCGCCTTCCGCCATCCCAACTCTCCAACGTTTATTAAAAGTTAGGCAATATCCGGGCCCACTCATAATCGACGTTTTACCATAACATTAATGTCCTAACGTTCCCTAATTGCCTCCAATTATCAATTATATTCCAGGATACACGTTTAGTATCTTATCATTCAATTTTATTTGTCGTATACAACAAAATTTTAGTCCATATAGGAACCAAAGCAGGTACTTAAACATTAAACTAGTTGAACTTTGAAACAATTGAAGTTTGAAACAATTGAAGTTTGAAACAATTGAACTTTGAAACAATTGAACTTTAAAACAATTGGAATGTAAAACAATTGGAATTTAAAACAATTAGAATTTAAACCAATTGAACTTTTAGAACAACTATTTGAACATTAGACGAAAAGTATTTGCACGAGTAGTTTTTAAACAAGTAGTTTGACCAGTAGTTAAGTAACAAATTAACTCGACAGTTGCTCTTCAATTGAAGCAATTGCAACAGAACCGTAAACTCGTATTAATCATAGTCAAGTTGACAGGTTAGAAACATTAATTACGTTATCACATCGTCAATTGCAGAAAAAATAAACTACCCTGGGTCGCTAAAAAATAAAACTCACGTAAAGGACACAATATTGATGAGAATGTAAAAATAAGAAAATTGACACTTAATAATTATTTGTATTCACGATCATTGTCTTAGGCTATTCATCACAATTACGATCGACAGTAATAATCCTACTGAATGAAGTGGCGTTAATGCAACAACACACTTTTTTCTTATAACATATTACATTTCACGATTTGTTCCCGTAATTAAACGTTTCGGAAGTTTCTTAACATCAAAATTCGTACCATAAACACCGATTTTATACATGATTTGAAGTTTTAAAACGCCGATTTGAAGTTTCAATACACCGCTTTGAAGTTCTCAACAAGAATATTCGAATTTGAATCCATTTATAGTTTAGAACAAGTTCTAAACGCGAAAGATGAGGTCTAAATTTGCAATTATGATAAACAGTATTTTCTGCATCATTGCGCGGATAATTTGAGGAAAATAAAATCGTAAATTGGTTATTCTACTATCTATATAGTTGGAGTTAAAAAGAGAAGCGTGTACCTGGAACCGTTTAGTTGGAAATTCATGCTCGAAAGAATGCGTTACCACGTGCGTTTGTGAGAATCTTTAATAACATGGTAACACCTATGAAAATTTTTCTAATCCTTATAACACAGCGCTAAAAGTATATAAGAAGCTAGCACGGGAGTTGCTCAAGGTAAATCATTCTTTCTTTAATTTAATAGCCTTTAATTTAGGAAGGTTTATAACTATAATAATAACTCGCGTACGCGGATGAACTGACAAGTTCCTTAAAAGGTCCGAAAAAATTTGCCTTGCCGCATATCTATCATTACCTTGAACCACTTACACCGATGTACAAGTTCAAGTAGAGTGTGTGCATGAGCTTTATGATGCGGCGCAACGGTTTTATGAGTCCTGAAACGTGTCTAATTGAATGAATCGCAAAGTTGCGACGTTACTACCGACTAACTTCTCATGCAGAGAAAAGTCTTGCCATACATGGTGCATTATGATCTTACAACTACCATTCTCAGTATACTGGAGTTATTTAAATTCCATATCTTGGCGAAAAGCGCCTCACCGGTAATGTGGTTGTTAATACCTTTTTGCCGATCACCCGTCATCCTGTTTAGCTTTCAGAACTCAACACCTTTACACCCGTCTTCTATATATTGAAACTGTATATACCTTATATACATTCGGTGTGTAATTTTCGACTGCATTTTTTCTCAAAAGAGGAACGTTTTTTCGCAAGAGGCCCACTTTTTCTCAAAATGATAACACTTTTTCAAAACACCCACCTTTATTTATTGTAATTAATAATTTTTTCTGTATTACTACAGATCCTCTAAGTTTTGAATCATCTCAAAATCGCACTGAATTAGTAACTAACTTATGAACACAATTTTTATCCTTTTATTCTTAAAAATAGTTTGTTATGAAAAATATTAACTTTTAATTATTAACTTACGTACGTGTAATAAATATTTACTTGAGTAATAAAATTAATATGTGACGCGCTCCGAATGTAGGAACCTTATAGAACCTTTTGAAAAATGGTATGATGATAATTTTTGTTTCATTTAAACCCATGCACTGAGAAAATGGGTTGGTTGAAAGTAACCGAAACACTGCTAATATAGCACCTGCAAACTTCTGCTGATTAAATTTAGCCGAATAACACGTTTACATATAATCATCAGTTGTTTATCAGTTGTTTATAAGTAACCGTTTTACTCGGTTAAATTCAGCAACTAAGTTTGCAGGTGCTATATTAACCGAGTCGTTTTCTCAGTGGCAAGCACAAATTTTGGGCATTGAAATAAAATGAAAATTTCCATGCTATATTCCTATAGTTATATATAGAATAGTTTCCATATTCCCGTGCAATAACTATTTTGCCCAAAAATTATAAAATACGATTGAAAATAAAGAAGAAGCAATTTGCACTAACTATTAATCATGTACAATGAATGCAGACGAAAAATTGCGGTAAAAATGTTAAAATTGATGTAAATTTGACAAAGAAGGGGAGATTGTAAGCCGGCAGGTAGCCGACAGTCGTAGGGAGTGAATTTTTGCAAATTTTTATTGGCTCCACTTCACCAGTGTTGTGAAGATTCAAATGACTTATTATGTGGAAAGTTATGAGCGCAGAAACGTTAAGTGTGCCGCTGCCACCTAGGCAGCATATCGGGTGCGCGTTCTTCCTCTGCATTAAGCTTATAGCTTTATGCGCAATTCATGTACCCACTAACCATTGACTTTCAAAGCTCATCACCGATGCTTTAGTTCCACGTTAGAAGATCGCTTGTAAATGTTCAACTCTCTGAATTAGTGAAAACTCGTCCTTTTATGCTATTCTAATTTTTTGTATGCCCCTCTTTAAAATCGTTAACCACAAAAATTAATCAGTCTCAATATTGTCTTTTTTACGTAAGTAGAAGAATTCATCAATCAAACCAATAATAATAATTGTTTTTTACATTCTGATCAATAATGAGAGTGTATTTTAATTCGACATTGGTCTTTTATTAATTTCTTTATTTTGAAAATAAAATTATTAAAATTGCAATTAATTAATTTGAGGAATTGGTGATTTCCATTCTATACGCAATTTTAGTTTAAATTTTTTATTTTTACTCTCTATAAATTTGAATCAGCGATAAGGGAGCCACTTTTTCAAATTCCGCTGATTTAGATTTAGAGAGTATAATTATATTTAACATGTAATTGTTTATTAGAGTATAATTAAAATGGTAAATGTTATGAAGATAACGTACTATTTTTGTTGTCGTTAACATTCAGTGTTTACTATCTTTAATTTCGTATTACTATAAATTTCTTATGCTTTTTCTTTCCTGAATCTACAATTAACATTTTTAGTTTCTAAATAATTATATAAATAATATTTCCATTAAACCGCAAATACAGTTATCTTAATACATTACATTTTACTCATTAAGGTTTTAGTTGAAGAAAATTATGCACTAAAAAAGTTTTAATGAACAAACAATTTGTTTTTAAAGATCCAAATTAGCATACATTTTATTCATTTGCAAAAAAAGACTCTTCTCTACTTTCTAACTTAAAACCGAAAATTCCATATTTTGGGTCGGTTTTTCGATCCAATATTTGATTTTTCGATCCAATATTCGATTTTTCGATCCAATATTCGATTTTCGATCTAGTTAACTCTTTTCCCTCACATAGAAACAAAATCAGAAAAGCCTATAATTAATTTTTTTTTCTTGCAAAGATATAATTCTAATTTCCGCCTGGGGCATGAAATTTCAAATTTACTACTGTGCGTAACATTATGTGAAATGAAAAAATAATATAAGGAAAATCATATTTTCGAGGCTACAACCCTTTCGGATTGGAAATTGGGGCGAAGAGAGCGTTAATGTTGAGGCAGGCGACTCGGCAATATTTTAGGGTTTAATGATTTTCGGAAAGAGGGAAATTTGCACTGTAACAAAGTCTAACAAATTTTTCTGTCGGCGTCACAGGAAAGAGGGCGGGATTGGAAAGACGTCGAGAATAGGTAGGCGTATACGAAAACTATAGAAAAAAGTGCCGACGACATTCTCCAGTTTTTCATAATCCCTTTTCGTCAAGACACAGTCGCACAGAAAAATTAGACAAACATCTCATTTTTTAAAAGACGGAAATTAGCCCAAGACATTAATTTTAATTTGACAGGTTTCAAAACAAATTGCACGATTTATGGAAATTTTTGCTTATTAGGGAAAGAATGTATACTTGACTCAAATATTCGGTCTAGACTAATTAATTTTTATTTAAAATAATTATTACGAGGTGATTTTTTATTTACAATAATTATTAAGATGTTGATGATTTTTTATTTACAATAATTATTAAGAAGTTGATAATTTTTTATTGAAAATAATTATTACAAAAGTTAAAGTTCACATTTTTAATCAATGATTTAAATTAACAATATTTTTCTATTTATTTCTTTTTTTCCATTTTTATTTCAAAGGGGTATTAACTAGAAAATTTATTTAAGAAATTTTATTTACAAAAATGTTTGGAAATTTTTTTTTATAATATTCTGCTTGATGATAATGTATATTTTTTTTTGAATCGTTGTTAAAACGTTATAACTTCCACCAAGTTAATTATTTGGATTAATTATTATTTTGATGAATTACTATTTGGATTAATTATTATTATTTTGATGAATAATTACTATTCAGATTAATTATTATTTCGATGAATTACTATTTGGATTAATTATTATTTTGCTAAATTACTATTTCGATTAATTATTATTTTGATTAATTACTATTTCGATTAATTATTATTTTGATTAATTACTATTTCGATTAATTATTATTTTGATTAATTACTATTTCGATTAATTATCATTTCGTTTCATTATTATTTTGATTAATTATTATTTTAATTGTATTAATTGCACTATATTTTACTATTTTTTTCTAAATCTGAATTAGTAGTTTTTTGCTAATATGAAAATTATTAAGTATTAGTACAACACTATACTCATTTTTAGTAGAAAATTACTAATTTCAGAGTAAAATATCTATTAATTTCACAAGTAATAAATACACTTGTTTAAACAAATTGAATTAACAAATAAATTACTACGAAACTGCTGAAAATGCAGGATAACTTTTGAAAAAATCGCATTGATCCTAGTAATTTTTTGTTTATGTATTTCTTTATTAAATTTGTTATAAAAAAAGAAGTATATAATTTTTATGAATTATTATTTATTTTTATAATTTGTTATAAAAGAATTATGCAACTTTTATTCATTTATTTATCAATACATATTATGTATTTTACCATCTTTATTTTCATGATCATTTGTTTTTAATTTTGTTATTAATTTTAGTTATTAATTTGGTTATTAATTTTGTTGTTAATTTCGTTATTAATTTTGTTTATCAATTTTGTTATTAATTTTGTTTATTAATTCTCTTGTTAATTTTCTTTATTAATTCTCTTGTTAATTTTCTTTATTAATTCTCTTGTTAATTTTCTTTATTAATTCTCTTGTTAATCTTCTTTTTTAAGTCTCTTGTTAATTTTGTTTATTAATTCTCTTGTTAATTTTGTTTTTTAATTCTCTTGTTAATTTTCTTTATTAAGTCTCTTGTTAATTTTCTTTATTAAATCTCTTGTTAATTTTCTTTATCAAGTCTCTTATTAATTTTCTTTATTAATTCTCTTGTTAATTTTCTTTATTATTTGTACGATTTATTATTGGTTTTAGCAACTCAAAATTGATATATGTAAAGCTTTCGTCTTTAAAAGAAAAAGTTTAAACTACAATTAATTACTACCAGTAATTACTATAACGTAAAAATTCGATTTTTGTTTGTTTTTCTTTTGTTCAATTATACATTCATCTACAACAATACCTTCCCTCTACAATAAACACCTCATTCAAAATTCCCATAAATAATTAATAATCGGAAATAATCAAGAAAACATTCTTTTCAATTTCAAAGAATCCATTCTAGTTGATTATTTCCGATTACAACTTTCCTTGTTCTCAAGCAAAATATTTCCGAATTGAGCGGTTTTGACTCGTCGAAATTGCTAGTTTGCATAGAACCATTGGAAATTAATTACACGCCTAAGCTGTTAGCTAATAAGGAATCTAATGGGTTCTTGTTTTTCGAGTATAGACGAGGGCTTTTGACCTGGCGCAAATTTACGCAACATGAAAAGCGTAACACGTGTGCTCGTGCACTTCTTTATTATTGTATCATAAGCGTGAATAACGTGGGAGTAAAAACTGTGGTCAGAACACACACGAAGGATACCAAGTGGGTTTGATATTTTCCATAGCGAGTTTCTCTCGGTGCGCATGAATAAGGGCTAATGCAGACTCAGGGGGTGTGGCTCAAGGGTCGCCAGAAAATTCGGAGCAATGCTTTTAATACCAAACTTGTATACGAAACTATAGGAAAATAAAATACAAAACTTGAATATCGTGTTTAAACACGCGACCCCAAATGTTCCACGAATACGTAAACGATATCCCAGCAGGACATTAATAATTCTCACGTTTAATCGGCTCCCATTTAAAGCAATATTATCATTCTTTGTGTGATATAAAAACCGATGCTGAGATACATTTTTCTCCCTTTTGCCTCAAATTGGAGCAGAAAAGGTTTGGAGGAAAAAAAATTCAACCCCTTAGAGCGGAAAAGTGCTTTTTAATCTCATATGTCGATATAAACGGTTTTTTTTTGTAGGCCATATTATTCTTTTGTATGAAATAGAGATTAGACTCTTAGGCTTTGAAATTGGATCAAAATTCCTTCGTTGAAAATCCTTTTTAATGAAAAAATCCTTTTTTACAGATTTCTGTACAATATACATTTGTTCGTGCATTCCTATATAGTTGTTTTTAATTGCTGATTAATTTTTATTTAGTTTCATTTAGATTTGAAATTTTTCATTTCTATTTTGAACTGACCCTTTTTTAAATCAAACTGCATTTTTATTGTATGAAAATTGTCCTTGAAATTGTCTCGGATTGATAAATTCTGGACGTCCTTAATTCTTCTATAAAAGATGAATTTTTATTATATGAAAATTGTCTCGGATTGATAAATTCTGGACGCCCTTAATTTTTCTATAAAAGCTGCATTTTGTTTAATATTTGTGATTGTTATTTTACTAGTTTATTATTATCATTATTTGGAATTTTTTTTTTTATAGTAAAGCCACTATAAAAGAAAAATAATTACAAATATTTATCAACACTGGGTCACAAAAAACCTATCAATTTTTTAATTATTATTATTATTATTATTATTATTATTATTATTTTAGTCGTAATTTTAACTTGCGTACGATAAACATTGATCTTTATCTTTAAGAGATTCTTCATCGCATTACGTAATTACTTCATTTTTTCCAAGTTTTTCCGTATAATTTTAAACGTCACTGTATTTTAGTCTAGAAAGACTAACCACCTGTTAAAAAAAGTCTTAGATTCCCAGATGCCGTCAAAGATACGAAATTTTTCTTCGGCATCTCGACAAGAAATCAAAGATCCTGACTGTGAAAAATGTCGATAATCGATGGAATTTCCACATTATTAACCAAAATTAAATTCTCTCTGACCATTCGTTAAACTCGGGAAATTTAAATTAGTACACATCTTTTTGGAAATTGCATATATTTGAAGGGTGGCATTAAAAATAGGGTCAAGCGCCAAATTTATGTTTTTACAGAAAGCGAAAAATTTAGAATTTCTTTTGGGCACTTAAAAAACCCTTGATTGATTTATTTGTCTATTTATTCATGTTTATTTATTTAAATATTAGTTTTAATTTGCTAATTTTACAATCAATTTTTTGTAAAACGTATAAACAGATTTTAATTTGCTAATTTTACAATCATTTTTTTTTTGTAAAACGAGGGGAAACGGATTTTAATTTGCTAATTTTGCAATCATATTTTTGTAAAACGAAAGCGGATTTTAATTTCACAATTCGATTATTAATTTTGTTAAAAGGGGGAAGAGAGGAATAATTAAATACAATTGATTCAAAGGGGGAGCATGAGAAAATGTGAATGGTTGGGTGCAAAATGTAGAGCGGCGCCATAACAGTCGGAAGATTACAATCAGCAACACTTTGAGTCCTCTTGACCGATACTTTTTGTAAAAATAAAAAAGACTTGAATACAAGAAATGCTAATGCGAAAAACATTGCTCGAAGCTCACTAGTGCCCCGTGCTCATTTTATGGATTGTTTAGAGCAAATTATGTTCCCGGTTAATTTACGTTCAGGACGCGGTGTAAATCTCAAGAGACGCTCCGAAGCGTAATTCACGCGTATTATCTGGACGCTGCGTGCCTTTTAAATTTACCTCCGCTTTCCACCACCCAAATTTTAAAATACCTTTTTTTACCCTAGAAACCTGGACAGAAACCTTCCTATACATACACAAATATACACCTGTGTAGTTATCGACTTTAATCTTTCTCGTATTAAATTACAAATGATTGTTTAAAATAGATAAACCTTTTTTTTACTGTTACTATTTTTTACTAACAAGGATTTACTAATTCTTGGATTTTTTGTTTTATTTTGTAATAACTTTTTTCTGGCAATGACAAATGTAAAAAAAGTCAAAGTATAAAAAAATTCGTTTCAATAAAAAATTATTTTGTAGGGTTAACTGGTGTTAATAATAATGAGATAAAAAATAACACGCTTTATTTTTTATCTCATTATTATTAACACCAGTTAACCCTACAAAATAATTTTTTATTGAAACGAATTTTTTGTGCGGAGGAAGAAAAAGTCTGTATCGTTTTTATAGACAAAATTCGTTGTGTGTTTTCTATAAGGCAATTAATTTTGCCGTTTGGTAGAAACCTCGTTGAGCATCCGGTGTAGAATCGCGATAGGAATCGTGCTACTCTGTCAAAATGCTTTGGATAATAAGGATAAAGGACACAGAAGCCGCAGCGTCTTATTTTATCGCGATATCGCTTTATTTGTCCTTATAGGTGCACTCGCCAAATTCCTCGATGTCTGAGATTCACTAGCAGTAGTCAAACTAAACGTGCAAATAATTTAATCTCCCTGAAAGGATCGAGCGATAAATATGTTTAATCGACGCTAAAATTTGTCGGCTCCCATTCAAGATACATCTACACCTAATACGATAAATTTTACTTTTTCTAAACGATTCGTTCTGTCGCGATACCTTTCTCTCAATATTCAGTTAAAAATTTACGCATAGGTGTTTTTGGTTTTAATTATAATTGTCCTTATGTATTTTATTGTCCTTATAAGGACAATAACACATAAGGACAATTATAATAAGGACACAAGGACAACACATAATATATTATGTGTTTTATTGTTTTATTATTAATAAAACACATAATATATTATGTATTTTATTGTCCTTGTGTTTTAGTTTCCTTGTTGTGTCTTTGTTGAATATAAATAATTTGCGTTTATTACTGAGCGTGAAAAGAAAAGACCGCAGAGATTGTGTGTGTATAATGCGTGGAGAAAGAGGTTTCTTAATCATTGGAGTGACAAAGTAATCTTTTAATAATTAAGATGGTTGAAAAATTTTCGAGGGGGCTTTGAAGGTGTACTTTTAAAGACACACAATTGCATGGACATCGAAATGATCTTCGCGCCGCGATATAAATCAAGCATTTCCGACATTGGCCGTCATCCACGGTAAACTTTAGTCATTAAGGAAGCGTGGCTTCTCCTTTAGGTTTCTCACTACGCACGGTCGACCGGTTTTATTTAAAGAGGTTCTGCTTGAAAAGCTTTTAACTCAAACTCCAAGTCCTCACACATGCCTTCAAGATCTCCCTTTATACACATACTCCCACCAATTCACGCATTTCTTAATTACAAACAATAATACATTTTCTTTTCACCCTCCAATGCTCTTCGCTTTTTAGTTTCTTTCAATTGGTTTAAAATTACTGTCACAGAAAATGCCTTTAAAAAAGAAAATCGTTAAAAGAAAATCGTAAAAAGAAAAAAGAAAAAAGTAAAAAAGAAAAGACAGTAAAAAGAAAATCGTGTTTTAAGATACATCTGAAGTTAATGTTGTCTTGAAAATAAGATGTGATCTGAAAATCAACAAGGTCTGCCTTAAAAATGTTGCAACTTAAATTAAGACTTATTTTTTGTCTTAAAATAAGATTAACTTTTTACAATGTTGAAAAAATAATGAAGATAATAAATGGTCCGATAAAAGCAATACTATAGCAATAGTATTGCTATAATACTATAGTAATACTATAGCAATAATATACTATAGAAATACACGGAGAAAAATTGCAAGTTGAATTTACCTAATTTAGTTAAGTAAAATCTACTTAACATCACTTAAGTAATATATTTACCTAACGTTTATATATTTAGAAAAATATAGTTAAGTATAATTCACCTAACATGTTAGGTGAACATCACCTAAATTATCAAGCAAATTCTACTTAAGTACTTAGGTAATTTTTACTTAAGTACTCTAACTCAACTACTTAAGTAATTTTTACCCAAGTTTTAGGTTCATTTCATTTGCGGTTTTTCTCTGTGTACAATAGCAGTAATATACTGTAGACAATATACATTTTTGTAAATTATATAACAATGTACATTTCTTTTAAAGTATGTATGTTAATATATACATCTATAGAGTGTATATAACAATATAATATCTTTCACAGAAAAACGGTATGGGAATATCAATAATATTGTTAGCATAAATGTGGTTTTGGTACATCCACATACATATATGATTGGTACAACTATCTATA
>WNHD01007591.1:0-10592 GCA_011057455.1 Ganaspis sp. Gsp50
TTATTATTTCAAATCAAATAAACCGCGTTCGCGTAACTCGCGAATCGATGCTAGAAACGTCGACTAGTTGTCGAGCGAGATAGTAGTCGCTCGTGACAAGTGCAAAGAGAACGCGGTGAAACTAGCAGCCAGCCTTAGCACCCTCCCATAGGCGCAAACCGCCCAAACTTATGGCCTGTGCCCCCCAAATCGAAGCAAGCTTTACGCAGTGCTCTCCACACGTTCTAAGCACACCAGCAATAAATAGAAACGTTTTTAATTGGCCAAAACAAACTAAAACATTAGAAACAATACATAAATAACTCAATTAGTATAAACAAAGAAATAGTAGACAAAACGTCATCGATAAAAATAAAAAAACATACTAAAATTCTGTAATCAGAATGCAACAAAAATATAAGGAGGTAAAAAAACAATACAATAACAATAAACAAACAAAACTTAAATAAGAAAAAACCATAAATAAACAAAGAGAGATTATTATGAACAATCTAAAATATAAAAGGCTAATTGCAAAAAAATTTAAAGGTCTAGAAAATGTCCAAACTTTCCACAAATATTCCGCACACATTTACAGACACGAAAAAAAAATATAAACAATTTAATTTGTTATTAACAATTGTCAGCACCCACAGCAGCAGTCAAATTCTAAAACTAGTAACATAAAGTGCTAATTATAAAAAAATTGAAGGGGGTAGAAAACGTCCAAACTTTCTGCAAATGTTCCACACACATTCACAAACACGAAAAAAATATAAACAATTTAATTTATTAATAACAATGTTTATCACCCCAATCAGCTGTCAGATCCTTAAACTTAAAATACAAAATCCCAATTTAAAAAGATTAAAGCCGGTAGAAAACCTCCAAACTTTCCTTAAATGTTCTACACTCATTCACAAACATGAAAAAAATATAAACAATTTAATTTGTCAATAACAATGTCTATCACCCCAATCAGTAGTCATATTCTTAAACTTAAAATACAAAATTATAATTATATAAGAATTGAAGGGGGTAGAAAACGTCCAAACTTTCCCTAAATATTCTGCAGCCATTCACAAACATGGAAAAACATATAAACCTTTTAATTTGTTAATAACAATGTTTATCCCCCAAAGCAGCTGTCAGATTCTTGGTTTTGTAGGGTTGTCTCCTGAAATTCTTAATGTAAAAAGTTTCGATTGATGAACAATCACTTCAAATTTATTGGAGTAAGATTTGTATTCACTGAGCGTGAAAATTGTTACAGTTCATTTTGAGTAAGAAACATACTCTAAAAGTGTGAACTTTCACTTTATTTAGAATGAAAATCCACTATAAAAGTAGCTGCGTCTACTGATAATCTCGACCTTTTGCTTTGTTATGAATTTTCTCTCTATTCGGAGTGAAAGTTTATTTTTTGAAAGTGAAATCTCACTCTTCTAGGTCGGTATTTTGACTTCAAACGAACTGACCCAATTTGTACTCTTAGTGGAGTGAGAACTCACTTCAATGAATTTAGAGTGATTGTTTGAATCGTTTCTCGTATTTCTTAATCAGGCTATGATCTTTTGGTTATTAACCCGTATTTCTCTAGAAATTTCTAATACCAAGCAGTTACATGTGATATGTGGATTAGAAATAATAAATAATTAATATGTCAGTCGGAAATTTCTTATTGTATATTCATGTGGATATAAAAACATGCAATACCGATGCAAAAAGCTGTGTCTGGTTTAATCAAATTAATCGTGGTCGTATATGTTTTCAGAGTACTATTCTTATATTTTCCATACACTATTTCTTGTATTCACTTTATAATCTATAACGGGTTATTATTTACAGAGTTGTTTTAGTTTTGAAACAATACTTGAAATACTCAAAATTTATAATCTTCTTTTCCTGCGCAAAATTGTAATGTTTGAATTTCTGATGAAGGTACTTCCCTTAAAATAGTAACATTTTCTGTAACTTTTGGTAAGTTTGCGCATTGCTTGCGATTGTCGAAAGATTTGGTTCTAGTCAGCAATTTCATTATCCATGAACGCACCATGTTCATTTCTTCTTCAGAAAACATAACGTTCTGCCCTGAATAAAGTATGTAAAACCATACACAAACATGTGCACCGCAGTTGCCGCTATTACCAAATGCGTGTCCTTGCATTGGAATGTCCATGGGTGCATGAATTTTCCACTCTGACCAGTTATGCTCAGCTGGGATGGTATAATTTATAAACGCACGGATTTTATTAATCCATTCAACCATGGGCTCCCCTCTTAGGCTATCCAGGTATACAATTAACTTTTTTGGCAGGATTATTATAAAGAGAGTCCAATGCCCAGTTCCGTAGGTTTTAATCGTGAAAGGTTCATCGTGAAAAGGAAGCAGCCAGATTGGGAATCGTCGTGGTTCTACCGCATAGTTCCATTTGGTGACAAGGGATGTGTTGTTTCCCATTAGACTTTGAACTATGTGCACCCCGAAATTTAGTATATTTGGATTTTTATAATCATTGGACAGTACGCTTGCAAATGCATCAATTATGGAATCATCTATGTACTGTGTGGGGAGTAATGTTTTAAGCGATTCGCTATTTACATTGATTCCATCAAAAAAGAAATTCGTTTAGTTTGTAATTGGTTGAAATTGAGCGCATTGCATCCATGGTTTGCAAATACTGTCTGCGTTTAGTTTTATAACTGTTTTTTCAATTTCAATGCCATCGCGAGCTTCTAGAACTGCAGATTCTGGTTCGGAGACTTTATTATCAACAAATTTGCTATTTACATTGATTCCATTAAAAACCAGATTGGTTTCATTAATAATGGGTTGAAATTGAATGCATTGCATCCACGGTTCGCAAATACTTTTTGCATTCAGTTTTATATCTGGTTTTTCAATTTTAACGCCATATCGAGATTCGAGAACTGCAGATTCTGGTTTGGTGACCATACTATCAACAAATTTAGACATAGTAAAAAAAACTATTAGTCCTCGCATTCCTTATTTTTTTTACAGTTTTTACTGTATTCACTGCACTTGTTTGTTCTAAATTTGTTGGAACAGCTACCTTCTTGTCTATTCTTTGTCCTCCTTGCAATTGCCTAGTGGTTTGCAAACCGTAAACAACTTGTTTAAAGCGACCACTCCAACAAGTCTCGTGTCACTGGATAAATCGAAGAATTAATATTTTGATTTCTTGTCCAAACTCAACGTTTTTTACTAAACCAAACCAATTTTCAACGGCATTGTTTGTGCAGCGTTTTATACCGTAAATTTGTATTACAATTCCCGACACCAATGGAAAATAAGGAAGAATTTCGTTGATAAGATAAGCAATGAATTGTAGACAAAACAGTTCATTTTTTTCGGAACAATTAATCGCGTTTTCCTTAGAAGCAAGCTGTAGAAATAAATTCTAGAATTGGCATAGCTGGCTTAGACTGACCAGATGCTGATGTCTCTGCTCCCAGGAGAAGAGCATAGTAGTATGGTCTAGTTTCAACACCAGGTGCATCATCTATAATTGTGCCTGTACCATCTAAATGAACAGGGAAGTATTTCTCTTTGCTCAGTTCTATGACGTACAGTAATACTTTTTCAGTATACAAAGTAATAAAAAATGGTTTTAAGCTCATTTCCTGAATGAATCCATTTAAATAAGTCCCCTTGTACTTAGGATCCTCTTGATACTTATTCCTCAGTTTTTCTAAAAAAACAAAGAAATCTTTATCTAGATCACTTCTTTTAATATTTTCGCTTGAAATCTTTCGAAGGATAACATCGCTTGGTGCATTATTCCGATTTCCTGCTGCTAGTACATGATCAGGAACTTTGCTTAGAGCTTTGAACTTCACAACACTTGGTGGATACTTCTCCAATTCCAATGCTAGAGTTGCTCTGGTCTCGTCTTTGGAAAAACGTCTCCGAATTTCTCCAATATGAAGAATTTTGCCAATCCTTTCCACGTGCAATGTTATGTCCTTTTCTTGAATTAGATCGAATATTCGAAAATGATATACAGCACAATTGCTGTGAGTACAATGTGCTTTAGCATGGAAAATATTTTTTATTTTACCAGCACCGTCTGGTAAACTGTGGTATTCAAATGCTAATGTGCACACGTCATTTATCGTTTCAAAAAATTTATTTATATAATCTGTCCAGCCTCTTTTTAATTTGTTGTTCGTAGGATTTTTATATTTCTTCCAAAACTCCCAAGGCATACGTATTTGGTAATCTTCTACTTCCATCTGCGATGCACAAACTTTTCCATTCCTTGTAGTTTTCGAATCTGGAGAGATAGTATCTTCTGGATTTCTTTGTATGCCTGATAAAATTCTATCCCCGTTATCCATTGTGACACCGACGAAACCTTCCTAAAAATATTTTTAAACAGTATATTGTATTAGAAATATATTTTCTTAAAATGTAAAATGTAATAAGTAATTTATTCTTGTTCTAAAAATGTATTTCTCATTAATTAACTAGCATTTAAGCATGAAATCATAATTTTCTGCATGACAATCAACATGCAATTTTCTTCTTAACCTTTTAATACTTTATAAAGTATCTCTTACAAAAAGAACGTCATGAACAATGCAAAAACAGGTGCCTCGTTTTTAGACGTTTAGGTGGTCAGTTTTAAGAAGTTTATTGGCGTCTTAAAATGTGGAGCAATAAGGAAGTATCTTACGTTATTTCCAACAATCACATGGAAAAAATGCCAACCGGAAATCTCATGGTTGGGCCGATAGTTCATGCCAAGGTTGGCCCAACCAATGATGTCGACTGTAGTGTTAATGGTCGGCACCCATGGGTGGGCCGACTGTATCTACAGACTAAATTTGCCGACGGTTATCCGACCTAAAATACCAGAGTTGTCCCAACTCTGAATGCCGACCTAGTTTGCCGACAGTCGACCGACCAAAAATGCCAGAGTTGGCCCAACTCTGGGTGCCGACGGTTGGCCGACCTAAGATGCCATGGTTGGCACAACTCTGGCGGCCGACCGAAATTCGCACCTGGGTGCCTACATATTCAGGGTGGCCGTCTTAGGCAATTTGCTTTGTTTTTATATAATTAATTTTTTAGTTATATAAAGTAAATATCAATTAAAACTATTCTAATGCTTTTAAACCTTATCAAATGCTCTTTCAAATAAGACCCCTACTTCCTTTATGAATAACATTTAATTGATAACACTTTGAGTTTTAAAATTAGTTCATACTTCATTTTTTGAAGTGCTAAAAAAGTTTTCCCCTTTATTTCTTTTTATTTATTTTAATTGTACAAAACAATATTTTAAAATTAATTAGAAGTATCTCAAACCTAAATTTACGTATATAATTGTATAAAAAATTTCCTAAATTCAAAGATATCAAAAGGTGGCCGTCTTAGGTGCAAGGCCGTTTTAGGAAACTCTCCCCTACACGATAACTGACAAAAGAAGAATCCGAAACAAAAGAATCAATGTGCATTTGTTAGAATACATAATTCTCCAGTAAATTTTAGGTCCTTTTTATTATTTTTTAATGTTTTGTTGTACTTGAAAGTAAAAAAAAATAACCCAATTTTTTTATTAGTGAAAGTCATTTTTTTGCTGGAAAGAAATTTGAAATTAAAATACCAAAAATTCCTCCTCGGTTTAAGGTAACGGAACCTATACTTGATCGGGTACCAGTAGTCGATCAGTCTGATACAAATTGCTATAAATCAATTAATATTTGTTTTTATTTAGTTTGTTGATAATTTTCTTTGCAAAACATAAAATACAATAATTCTAGAACATTACTATATATTTATTTAAATTATTATCTAAATATTTATACAATTTATTTTGACTTTAATTCGTGTGATCGACTATTGGCCCAACATTGGTCGAGTATTGGTTTATTGAGATCCCAGCCAATTTTCCCACTGATCTTTGTATTGGTCCCCTAACATCTGAAAAATATTCCGTTTTCAATTGAAATTTTGAAGGAAATAACTAAAGTAAATCGATTATGTCAATAACACATTTTGAAATATACAACTTCTTCTGCATAAATAAACAAACTAAATACAACATTAAAGATACTTGTTTAATTTCTTGAGTTTTATTTAAAAATTTACTTTTATTTTTCAACATGTTGATCGACTATTGGTTACGTTACCTTACCTCGAGAAACATTTTCTTTAACAAAAAAGCTTTATGATTTTTTCTCGATGATTCTTTTGCGATTTATCTAATACATAAACTGCAAAGAAAATGTGCCTCTGGAGACGATTTATTGTCAATCCCTCAATTTTTAATATTTCTTAATGACAATTTAGATAAATTTTGTTTAGAAGTTGTATTATTATACAAAAATTAGGTATACAGGAAAAGGATAGATATTTTTAATGTTCAAAAATATTAATTAAAACATGTTTGGATGATTCTTGAGAAATTTCTACTTTAACTTTTTCAAAAGTATTTTTACATTGATTTTTACAATTTTTCCTTCATAAATTAGATTACACGAAATATAAGAATTATTAAATTTAATATTAAAATATTATTATTTAATATTGAATCTAAAAGCAAACAACGCTAGATTGTATGAAAAATTACCATGTATCTAGCGCCACGAAATTTTTCTACAAGGAAAAGTGTGAATTCACTATTTAAATCTTAATTTGGGAGCTATTTATAATTGGCGTGTGAAAAAATTGAGATTCTTTCAAATTACTTAGAATTGTACTGAATGTTACTCACCTCTTCTTATCGTTATTCCAAAGTCGCATCAATTTCCAGTGAATAATAATTAACATAATGCCCTTTAGTGAAGAGATTTAATACATTCCACACTTCGTGTTGACCTTTACCTAATTTTGTCAAATATTCTATTATACCCTCTCTGTGTGCCTTGTCTGAGAAGTAGACGACCGCTAATCGGGCTTGAATGTTAATCTGTAAAATTATGTGAGAAATTTAAATGTTAGTTTTAAGAGAATCATCCATTTATGAAACAAAGCCTGAATTTACTCTCACTATTTAAATTTTAATTTAGAAGTTGTTTACAATTGAGACTTGAGAAAAAAGAACGGGATTTAAACTAGACAACGCGTAAGAGTATTGTGCTCTGCTAAATTTTTAAACGAATTTGCAAAATACAAAAAATAAAGAAATCCCTTTTGTAATGTAAAATTGAGGGGCTCGATGCTATAAGGTGATACGCATGACTTTTGTTGGCCCCTAGAATAGTGGAAACCTCGCTAACGCGGGGCCAACGAAAGTCACGCGTATCACCTTATAGCATCCAGACCCTCAATTGTTTAGAAACAAAAAATACAAATTTCTTTACTTTTAACTTTTTTTTTGATGAATATTTTTAATAGAAAAAATTAAGAAGTGAAACTTTTTATTATTCTAAATTCTATTATTTTTTAATTATCACACCGTCATATTTTGGACAAATATTTCTGAAATTTAATTAAACTTGGTACAGTTATTCAGAATATAATATAGTGACGGCTTCAGTAGATGTAAAAATGTTGAACAAAAATATTATATAATAGTAATTAATAACAAAGTGACAAATTCGGAAATAAGAATTTTCTCAATTTCACATACGGTGAGTTTTGCGATCAGTTCGAGACTGAGAGAACTCTTAGCGAGAAACCTTTTCGTATATTATTAAAAAAGTCTTGGATTTTCACTAATAATTGATCTTATTGAAACTTCGTAAAAAACTAAATACAGCACTGAAGGTATTTCTACCGCAGTTCAAAAGTAGCGAAGTACAGAATGCAGTGGAAGTGCTGCAAAGTATTGAAGAAAATAACTTTGCAGAGGTAACTCTGTACAATTTTGACGTAAGTTGTATGGGAGTCTTTAATACCATGGAAAGATTTGACTGTTTAAAAACACCATATTTTACTTACTTCAACACAATTTTTGAAAATCATATCTCCTGCCTTAATGATTGCAGACATATAGAAGACAATGATTTTCACAGTCTGCAATTTATTAACTATTTACTGTATGAAGTACTTCCTTATTATCCTGTAATTTCATAGCAAATCGTAAAAACTTGCTTTTCAACAATGCATCAATCCAAAGATACCTCAATTCATTTAACGAAAGACAAATTAAGTCATTCTGTGATAGAAATAATAAAATATTCATCTAGTCATGTTGAAAGCAAGTTTTCAAGCCGTGACTATACAAATGCAGGAAAAAAGGACAAACGGAAAAGAATCGGTACAGATTCTGATAATGAATCCTCAGAGTCGCAGTCAATAATCACTGCAAATGACTCAAAAGATTTAGATGAAGATCCAGATCTGTCTATGTCTGTTTGGATAGATACTAAACGCCAGAATCGGTTCAACGCACAGCTTTAAGCAACAATAAACTTGTAAACAAAAAAATTCAATAGAAACAGAAACTGATTGTAACTGTTCTCAAACTCAGAAAATTGATTTAAAAGAAACTCCATGGTTTGCAACAAATGGATTCCCAAGTATAAAAGAAGACAGGGTAGTCTACGTATCAAATATCTTATTAGATTATCAATCATGAAGGACTTTATATCCGACAGAATACTTGGAAGACAGCATAATCGATGCCTTTGGATTAGTGATGCTTGAGGATTGTAAATCAAAAAATGTCCTTATTTCAAACACTCAACATATTGTTTCTATTATAAACAAAAGATACTCAAAGCAAAGTGTAATAACTTGGTGTCATAAAGTCCGAGCTAAAAAATATGATATATGGATTCTTCCAATATATGATCAACAGCACTGGTCATTAATGGTTATCATACCAAGTCAATCCTGCATGTTATACCTAGACAGTTTGCACGGATCCCCTAAAGAAGATCCTCCATTTGAATTCCAAACTACGAGAGAGCATTGCGCAACACTTCAGGTGCTCTTATCTGCCACAAAAACCTAAAAAATGTAAAAGATCAGTAATTATAAACAAGCATCGATTAATCACACACAATTGTATTACTTAAAAAAAAATTCTACAAAAATTGAAAAAAATTTTAAAAAAAGAAATAAAAAAAAATTTTAAGGAAAAATTAAAAAGAATTTTAAAAAAAATTTTAAGGAAAAATTAAAAAGAATTTTAAAAAAATTTTAAAAAATTAAAAAAAAGGTTCTTTACAAAACGTCTACCTCCACGTGGTAAGAATCGGACAACGGTAATAAAACATCAACGGCAAAACGGCGTTATACAAAGTAAATAATCTATTAAACTTTGGTTCCAATTTGTGCCAACCCCATCCAAGAAATGAGTTTTGCATCTTTCTAGACAGTTTCAAAGTTTTCTACACCCATACTTGTTTAAAAATAATATTTTTTATTACAAATAAGAAAATTTAAATGCTTCCGGAGGTTCTAAGTATTATTATTAATATAGTAAATGGTCCATACTTCTTTTCATGATTGTAAACGAGTAAAGAATATTTAGAGAAAGTTTAGACGTTTTCTACACGCTTCATTTCTTATAAAATTGGAGCTTTGTATTTCAAATATAAAAATCTGACTACTGCTGTGAGTCATTAGCAATTTTAGTAACACATTAAATTGTTTATATTTTTTTCCATGTTTGTGAATAGGTGTAGAATATTTAGGGAAAGTTTAGACGTTTTCTACCCCCATTAATTTTTTCATAATAGGAATTTTGTATTATAAGTTTAAGGATCTGAATTCTGATTGGGGTAATAGACATTGTTATTAACAAATTAAACTGTTTATACTTTTTTTCATGTTTGCGAATGGGTCTAGTTTATTTAGGGAAAGTATGGACGTTTTCTAACCCATTAATTTTTTTATAATTGGAATTTTGTATTTTATGTTAAAGGATCTCACTGCTGATTGGGATGATAAACATTGTTATTAACAAATTAAATTGTTTATATTTTTATTCATGTTTGTGAACGGGAGCAGAATATTTTGGGAAAGTTTGGACGTTTTCTACCCCCTTTAATTTTTTTTAATTGGAATTTTGTATTTTAAGATTAAGGAACTGAATTCTGATTGGGGTGATAGACATTGTTATTAACAAATTAAATTGTTTATATTTTTTTCCATGTTTGTGAATGGGTGTAGAATATTTAGGGAAAGTTTGCACGTTTTCTACCCCCTTCAATTCTTATATAATTGGGATTTTATGTTTTAAGTTTAAGGATCTGACTGCTGATTGGGATGATAAACATTGTTCTTAACAAATTAAATTGATTACATTTTTTTTCATGTTTGTGAATGACTGTAGAATATGTAGGGAAAGTTTGGACGTTTTCTACCCGCTTTAATTTTTTTATATTTGGATTTTTGTACTACAAGTTTAAGGATCTGACTGCTGATTGGGGTAATATATATTGTTATTAACAAATTAAATTGTTTATTTTTTTCCATGTTTGCGAATCAGTGTAGAATATTTAGAGAAAGTTTGGACGTTTTCTACCCCCATTAATTTTTTTATAATAGGAATTTTGTATTTTAAGTTTATGGATCTGAATTCTGATTGTGGTGATAGACATGGTCATAAACAAATTAATTGTTTATATTTCTTTTCATGTTTGTGAATGGGTATAGAATATTTAGGGAATGTTTGCACGTTTTCTACCCC
>WNHD01007595.1:0-12937 GCA_011057455.1 Ganaspis sp. Gsp50
AAAACGGTAAAAAATGAGAAAAATTAGTATAAAAATATTAAACGTTAGAAAAGAAATTTCAACCTTTAGTAATTATATTAGAAACATCAATATAATTCTATTGATGTTTCTAATATAATTACTAAAGCTTGCAATTTCTTTTCTAACGTTTAATATTTTTATACTAATTTTTCTCATTTTTTACCGTTTTCCTTAAATCATTACTATTATATTAATATGTACAATGTGTTTATTGAAATTTCTTAAATATTTTCTTTCAATGTATATTATTTTCAAAACTGTTATTTATTAATAACTATTATCTTAAAAACGTGTCATATTAAAAACGAGTTATATTAAAAACGTGCCATGTTAATAACGCGTTATATTAAAAACAGTATCTAAAAATAACATCAGCAATCTTCAAAAATAACGAATAAATATTTTAAAAGTAAAAAGAGACATCACAAGTATAAAAATAAAATTAAAGGTTTTGAGGGAGACAGAAACCTGCCACTTTGTCGTGATATTGCAATTGCAACGTCGAGCACAAAGTTCCTTTGTGCTAAAGCCTATAGCGTCATTGAACTCTTCCGAGCATCGAACTGAGCTTGAAAATGAGGAAAATCATCTCATCTAAACTTAGGCATCTAATCAATGAACGTTATTTTCAGCATTAATACTTTTACGTATACTTTCATCAAATTCTAATGGCAGCACTTTGAAAAAGAAAGTGCACTTCATGAATTGTGAAAGCGTGTCTCATAATAGTGAAAAAGAAAAAAACGGCAATTTTAAATTATATTTCTCTAGAATTATTTCGACATTAAGATTTTTCTTGTTATTCAACAACATATAATATACATGTGAATCCAGTCATGTGATTTTACTTTTTATGTACCATTATTTAACATTCAGTAAACACATGTAAATTTAATCATGGATAATTTTATTTTTCTTGTCATTGTTCAACAATTCCGTAAACATCGTTTTCGACACATCACATATTATATATATTTAAAATATCAAATAGATTCCAAGAATTCTTTTGAAAACAGATCAGTAAACACTGATGAAGTGACTTTTTTTAAAAATGAAACGTCTTTAAGGAAATACGTCATTGAATCAGATTTAATGTTGAATGAAAGGAATAACTAGTAAACACGTGGAAAAGAAACACGAAAACAAAATGAGCACTGGGTCTGTTTTTACGCGAAAGCTGCTAAGATTCTCGTATACTGAATAGTTGGCGGCCATTTTTAAAAGGAAACCAACGTAGTAGCCGAGACACTGTCACTTGCGTAATCATCTGCCAAGTGACGAGAAAAAACACGCAAATAATCATGAGATTAGAGATACAAATGATGATGATAATAATAATAATAATAATAATAATAATAATAATAATAATAATAATAACAACAATGATAATAATAAATAAATACTAATAATAATAATAATAATAATAATAATAATAACAATGATAACAATGATAATAATAAATAAATGCATTTTCCCTTTCCGAAACTTGTTTTGTAAAAAAAAAAAGAATAACAATAAGAACAAAAAGATGATAGACACGAAAAGGATAAAAAAGATGATCGAGACAAAGTAACGAAAAAAACAGGGATAAGTAACGAAAATGAAAAAGGGATTGTAAGTAGAATGATAATAGAGAGGGAAAGTAAATATGAAAGAGGGACGAGAAGAAATAAAGAATTGAAGACAGGAGATAAAGCAAAATGCCAAGAAGAAGGCAATTCGTATAATAAAACTTGGAAGCTTGTGTTCCTCTCCTATACAAACAAGTGTACACACAAGTGTAAATTACCGTCGCGACCGGTTGACCCCGATGACGTGTGACGTCACAGGAGAATCTCCGAGTGATCCCAAAAGACTCAAGTGCCAAGCAGAACTTACAAACCTTTATCTCCTCTAACAAGACACTATAAAATGTATAATTGCAAGCAGTAAATGATTTACTGACACGAAATAGAGAAACTGCATTCTCACTCTATAATTGCATACAAAAGTTTATTCGAGTTTTCACTTTCAATTTTATCAAATTTGAAACAATATTTCATGCTTGAATTTATTTATTTAACTAATTATCACTTATTAAAATTTATTATAGCAGCAATTATTTCATGTTATTTCAATTCTACTTTCAATTGTTGCATGTTTAAAAAACAATAACATAAACAAATGTATTCAAGTTATTAAATATGTTTATGATCATTTGACATTTTGTCACTTCTTACATTGACGTTTTATCATTTTTTTAATTTTTATTTTTTATATTTCTATATTTCAGTTATACAATGGTATTTATTATCAGCTTTCAAATATCCTTTAATTTAGACTGCAAAAACTAATGTTTTGAACTAAGACATCAAGTGTCTTACTTTAAGACATTTAGCTCTTTAAGCCAGCAAAATAAGACTCTTTCTGGCGTCTTAAAACGCAAAATGTCTTGCGATAAGACACTTGATGTCTTAAAACGCAAAATGTCTTAGTTCAAGACACCAGTTTTTGCAGTATACGTGTTAATTTATGGAATTATTATTACTTTCATTGGTATGTTTTAATCCTTAAACTGAAATGTAAAATTTGCGATTAAATACACAAGAAGTATTATCTTCTTGTAGTAATCGACAATTTTTTCCATTTCAATAACTTTGTACATTTTAATACAAAATACACTCTCATTTTTTATGAGAATGTAAAAATTGATAAGAATTTAACACGCTTCTATAAATATAACATTGTAAGTTTACTGATAATAATTATACCACATAATAATCGAACATTATCTACTTTTTTAACAAACAAAAAAATGTTGAATATAATATTAATGAAGCATTCAAATATATCATTTTAATTAAAAATTCTTGCATTAAATCATCGAAATACTATTTCCAACAATCAATTTTTCAAGCAAAAACTCGAGTATAATTCTACAAAAATTAACTACAAATTAGTCAAAACAGAATTAGTACAAACGTACTAATTCGTTCAAAAAACGATTCGGTGCTGTTCAATTAGTCAAAAGTTACTAGTTCAGGTTTAGAGTGCGCAATTCTTAAATAGAATTCATGATAAAACTACTTTTAAAACAAGTATGTCGGTATATACTATAAGCATTCAACGAATTTCTAATAACAACGAACAAATTTTCAAAATGTAGAAGCTATGTACAATCAATTCCTATGAAATCGCAAAAACCCGATGCTCTGCCAACTATGTTTTGTTACCCTGAATCAACTTCTTTCTCTGAATGCTGATTCATCCGGAAACTCAAAGCGACTATTTCTGTTCAATAAAATCATAATTGTGTATACTGATTTAAAACGGATTATTTTTAAATATACTTGTAATTGTCCAATGACACGATTTTATTTTCTTAACAACACTCTTTTTACTTAAATAGTAAGTTTCTCTAAAATAGACCTTTTTATAGAGGCGAAACATTAATCCAGCGATAAATCAAAGATAAAAATTAATATTAATAGCTGTCAAGGTTAAAATCAATTTGTATCAGCAACGATAAAAAATTGTAAAGTAATGTATCTCAAAGGTAAAAATGTATTCAAATATTTCTATGATAAATATATTGATACAGATACATAAAAGACAGGAATTTATTTACTCATCTCTGAAACAACAAATTTTGTATCAAAAATAAAAAAATGAAAATTCATACTGATAAATACACTGCAAAAACTGCTCTCTAAATCCAAATAAGTGAGATTCCACTTATTTTAAGTCAAAAGTCTTCCGTCACACTTAAAATAAGTGAAATTTCACTTTAAAATAAGTTAATTTTCACTTATTTTAAAGTGAAATTTCACTTATTTTAAGTGCGTGGAAGACTTTTGACTTAGAATGGGTGGAATCTTGCTTATTGGGATTTAGAGAGTGATGTCTTAAAAGTTTCCTACCAAAAGAAATTATTATCAAGTGCCTTATCGTAAAACATTTAGCGTTTTAAGATACCAAAATAAGACATTTTTTGGCGTCTTAAAACGCTAAATGTCTTACAATAAGACACTTTCAAGACACTAGTTTTTGCAGTGCAGGAAGTTGACTTTTATAATTGTTTTATCAATCAAATTGATATAAATTTATCAAACAAATCAATTTGTTTTATTTACACAACATTTTCTATTGTAAGAAAACTTTTACGTGATTCAGAGAACTTTTCTTTTTAATTAAAAAAATTATTATTTGAAAGAAATAAAAAAGATAAAGTTTATGCACGGAAAAAATAAGTACGTGAAAATTTCATTGACAGTACTCGAGTTTTGGATGGGACATAAATTTGCAAAAATGTCAAATAATGTACGTGGAAAAAATGGAAATTTGCTCGAAAAATTAAAAGAAAAGTCAATGAATTATTCCAGTACCATGTATTGGACCCATGGTACTAGAATAATTTATTGACTTTCTCAATTTTTTCATGTACATTATTTTAAATTTTTGTTAATTTGTGTCCCATCCTGAAGTCGAGTACTGTCAAGTAAATTTTCATGTACTTATTTTTTCCGTGTGGTAAATAGATTATGAAACGTAAGTTAATTTAATAAGTTATAATTTTTACATGGGGAAATAAAATAAAAAAAGAAATAAATAAAATAATAAATAAATAAAAAAAGAAATACAAAATAAACATACGTACAAGTATAATAAAAAGTATTGGATATCAAGTATTACATATCAAGTATTACATAAAAAGTATTAAACTTAAACAATTCTCAAAAGTTAATTTCAAGCGATTTGATAAACAAGACACGAATTTAGTTATTTTGTTAATAAAACAAAGCAAAAATCACTCTCTTCGTTAAAAGTCTTTTTATTTATCAGTACAATTTTTTACCGTCACGTAATAAGACAATCTAACAAATAAAAAGGAGAATCATTTCTAAACAAATTATTTTATATAAAGATTAAGAGAACAAAAGTGAGAATCATTTCTAAACAAATTATTTTATAATAAAGATTAAGAGAACAAAAATGAGAATCATTTCTAAACAAATTATTTTAATAAAAAGATTAAGAGAACAAAAACGAGAATCATTTCTAAACGAATTATTTTATATAAAAAACCCGTATTGGATTATGATAAAGCTGAATCTCAACAATTCAAGGACGAGAACCTCAAGACCAAAATTGTAAATAACAAAAACTCACCAAAGAATGATTCAAGAATACAAAGAAACAACGTCCGCAAATTTGAGAATCACAGATATGTCATTGTTCCGGGAATAATAATTATCTCAGCACTGGATTGTATTGAAAGAAAAAAAAAACACCATCATTCTTGTACACACTAGAAAGACACCTTTTCTCGAAATCTCATATAATAATCGACAAATAAAGAACAAAACACGTGACACTGACGTAGTTGCGTTGGGAGAGAGCGGCTAATCCAGACGCGCGCTCCTCCGGAAACGCTTATAGCACTCACAGATTAAAAAAAAAACCACCAACACTTTTGCGCACATGAAACGTCATCCGACTAACAGAAGTCTTGATAATCACGACAAGAAATAAACATAGGCAGATTCTACACTTGTTTAGCAAACTATACAAGAGAAGTAGAAAAGGGAGGGTTGAAATGAATTTTGATGATTTTTGTGTATGAGATGACTGTTGTCGGGAGGGAAGAGGTTGAGTACGATTGAGCACGATACGATGCGACACTTTGCACGTCTTTGCCGCAAAAGCTCGCGAGATTCGCGCGTCAAGGCGCACAAGGAAAAAACACGCGCGTCGTAGACGACGAGCAGCGGTGGGAGGAGAATTGAGAGAGAGAATGATGCAGAGAGGGTCCACGAACGAGACAGATAGATAGATAGATGATACGGGATGTGAGGGAGGGCCTGTTAAAGAGGGGGAGGCTGAGAGGGAAGAGAGGAGAGTCGGCGAGAGAGGGAGTTTATCAAAATGGCCGCTCGACCGACACGCCGCCGCGCGGGAACAACATTGCGCCGGGCGCCCTCAAACAACTACTATTCATATGGTATAGTTGTATTATTATCATTATTATTAGTTGCAGTATTTGTAGTAGTAGTGTAATCAGAAGACGACTTGGTTCACGTAGTAGAGGTAACCGCGAGTCGCGATATTCATGAAACGATTGTGTGTGCGATTCCTTGACAAAAGAGCAACCGCGGCATGCCTCGTGAGAAAAATTTTCCTTTTTCTCTCCGCTCATGCTCATTTTCTTGTCAGTGGAACGTAGCGCTTAATCCATCTGGATTATTTAAAATGCTGCATTTTCAGGACACGTGCGTACTTTAGATGAGATTCGTGATTAAAAAGAAAAGTCTTGAAAACCGTTAAAGTCATCTGCGCTTACGTTTTTCTCATTATAATGTATAAAGCGTGTTATCTTACTTTTCAAATTCAATATAATTGTAATGTTGCTGTTTAATTTGATTTCAACTTAAAAATAGCATTATCAAAAGAGACAAAATATATTATCAAAAGAGACACAAAATATATTATCAAAACACACACTTAGAGAAATATTTGTTTAAAACAAATTTGTTTAAATCAATCGCATATACACAGCAAAAACTGATGTCTTGAATTAAGACATTAAGTGTCTTATCGTAAGACATTTAGCGTTTTAAGAGATCAAGTGTCTTATCGTAAGACATTTAGCGTTTTAAGAGATCAAGTGTTTTATTGTAAGACATTTAGCATTTTAAGACTTCAAGTGTTTTATTGTAAGACATTTAGCGTTTTAAGACATCAAGTATCTTACTGTAAGACATTTAGCGTTTTAAGACATCAAGTGTCTTATTGTAAGACATTTAACATTTTAAGACTCCAAAAAATGGCTTAAAAGGCTAAATGTCTTATGGTAAGACACTTGATGTCTTATTTCAAGACGTCAGTTTTTGCAGTGTACTTATTTGATATACGATCAAGCAAATTTTTAATACAAACAAACATTTATTTGATTCAACAAAATCATGATTGATTCAAGGAAACAGACAAATATAACATTTTGTAGCAGTTTGTTTAAACTGAAAGAAATTGTTTCGAATCAAGAAATCATTTGTTTGGATTAAATATTTGTTTGGATTAAATATTTGTTTGGATTAAATATTTGTTTGGATTAAATATTTGTTTAGATTAAATATTTATTTGGACGTATATCAAATAAATGTTTCTTCGATTTATACAAACTTTTTTCCCAATGTATGTATGGCGAACATTAAACTTCATTAAAACTCATTTTATTAACCCCAAAAGCTATATTAAGTGATTTAGGTCAATGATTGGTCAGCCAACTCACTTGTTATAGAAAATTGAACATTTCATCTCACCAAAGTTGCACTCTTCATAAAAATCCGACTTACCTGTAACAGAAAAGAATTAAATAATTAAAACATGTAAAAAAATTAATTAAAAATTTAAAAAAATAAAATTGTTCCATTTTAATTTTTTGTGTTAATAATTAGTTAATTTGGGATAGACTGAAAAAAGAACTGACTGAAATAAAATTGAAAAACTTTTATTCACATGTGTAGACTCGAGAGTCGAAAAAAGTGGATTTTTCTCGAAATATTTGAAAAGTTAATTTCTTCAAGTGTTTCTCATTGCAAGTTTTTCACCGAGTTAAAAGTTTTTTGCTTTTATTTTTCGAGGAAGAAGAAATCCCATTGCCGCAGTAGGTAACTACTTAGACGTCTGACTGTAATATTCCGTAACTACTGATTCGGACAAAATGCTATTACTCACGGGAATGCGCACTCTCATTCTTCGAAAGCAACAGTTTCTGCAAAGATCAATGCAATTGTAATAACTACATCAAGATATTGCAGTAATAAAAATTAATAGACTGAGTAATGAATAAATCAAGTATTCTCAATGATGCTACAAAACCGACAATCGTCTCCTCAAGAAAGGAAAACTAAATTAATAGATAGAACTCTTTTAAATAAAACAAAAACAACAAAAAATAACAAAAACAACAACAAACAACAACAAACAACAACAACAAACAACAACAAACAACAAAAAACAACAAACAACAAAAAACAACAAAAAACAACAAGAAAAACAACAAAAAACGACCAAAAAACAACAACAACAAAAAAAAGGTAAAGATAATAAAGGTATAGAAGAAACTCAAGGAATTGATATTATCAATAAAAATCGTGATTGACCTTTTATTATAAATCAGTCATTTTCCAACTAATTGAGCGTAATACAAAGTAGACAAAAGATACATAAAACTGATAACGAAAAATACAAAGTAAGCAGACGATTCCTATTGTTGGGAGACAGTAAATTTCCTCCCCATTCCACGACAAATGTTGTAGCAACTTTTACTCAATCTATCTGAAATTTCGATAGCAGAAGATTCAACTCAACCAAGAAGTCTTCTTTATCACAAAACGATAAGACTTCTCTTATCAAAAGAAACACAAGAGTTTTATTTTAGCCATATCTAAGCGCTCAATCCTAAATCAAAAGAAAATTAAATCTCAAAAGAAAGCCATAAATATATATTTTCACAGACCAACGATCTAAAAACTAATCCATAAAAGCGGATTTCCCTTAAATTGCAATCGAGACTTGTCCGATACGTTATCTACAGATGACACTCGGTTTGTTTATTACAAGGTGTGGATAAAACAGAAAGAGCAAAAAAGGGTTTAATGCGAGTGAAGGGAGAGTGAAACGGTTGTTGACAGAGGGTCAGGGATAGGTGGCAGAAGCGAGGGGAAGATTAGGTTCTGAAAATGCAGAGCGCAATGCGAATGACCCTCTTGCATCGAGCAGAGAGTTGAATCGTATCCTGACCTACGTCACGCTTTCGGCGAGAGGAAGCGAAGCGAGTTTATTGGCAGACACTATCGGTCGGAGGGAGACGGCTTGTAATGGGAAATGAAAGGAGAGAGCGAATGCGCGCGGTGAAAATCGAGAGAGTGCAATAGTAGTCGCGTCGTCGCGCGTCTACACCCACCCTTATACACCCGCGTTAGCTTCACCTCAACTCGTCCACGATCGCACAAGCACCATCCCGCCCACACTTCCACCCACTTTTCCATTGCGCACCAAACCATTTCAACCCTCTGGAACCTCCGCCCCTCAAACCTCTCACCCTAAAAACCCCCAGTTTTCCATGTGCCAACCACTGCTACAGACGGGGCTCCCCTCGGGCACTAAAGCTCCACGTTCTCTCTCTCACATATTAATCTTTCTCCTTCTTCCCATCTATCTTTATCTCTCTTTCTCTTTTCCTCGCTGGATTCTCGCTACCAACGTTACGCCATCTCGCACACAAAGTGCAGCCCCAAACGTAACGTTCACTCACCCTCGACGCGCACGACATTCGGCTACTAGATGCTCGACAATACACTTTTCCTTCACTACTCTAGACCAATGATGCCGATCGCGATGCCAAGCTCGAGATGCTGTAAATATGGCGTCTCGACTTACGTATAATGAGATTTGCTGATGAGATAAGCGCTCTTAATAATATACGTTTCAAGAGATAAACAGTTCAATTAATATTAAAAGGGGTCCTCTTTGAAACGCGACTGGAATGGATTATCGTAAAATTTCAAGTGTTAATGATTTTCTTAATTAGTTTCATTTGGACATTTTTATTCAATGGGAAAAGGACAAATTAACCTCTTTCAGGCAATCATTTTTATTATTTCATTTTGCATTGTATTGTATTGTATTTTGTATTGTATTTGTATTGTATTTGTATTGTATTTGTATTGTATTTGTATTGCATTTGTATTGTATTTGTATTATATTTGTATTGTATTTGTATTGTATTTGTATTGTTTTTTTAAACCTGTCATTGAGTCAATTTATGCTATACTTTGTGATACGGAAGTTACAAAAAAGCATCTTGCGCAATATATACAAGGAGCGTAACATATGTTACATCTTATATAAGATGTAAATTGCCTCACTGAATTAGGATTTCAAATTATTACACAGAAAAAAAGGAAAAGTTGGAGCAACCATATGTATTGATAAATATGGGATATCCATATCTATGGTTGACTCAACAATATATATGGATGTACGAACCATATACGTAATTACTATTTCTATACATATAGTTGTGTCAACCATAAATGAAGATATATCTTCATTTATGGTTTTTTTTCTCAGTGTGGGATATATCCCACATTGAGAAAAATGTTTATTTGATTCAAAATTAACGTGGTCTATTAAAGTATTTGTTTGAATCAAATAAATTTTATTTGAATTAAATAAAATTTTGTTTGAATTAAACAAATTTATCAATATATATGGTTGCTCCAACCATTCCTTTTTTTCGATGTATAATACACGTGTGATTTTCTTCCTTGATTTTTATCACGGAGAAGAAAGTTCGCTGTTTCAGCTACAATTCTTAGCTATTTCATCGAAACGGGTTTGTTATTATATGGATAGCAAATAGAGTAATTCCGAACGTCCAAATGAACAAAATTTTTAACTTTTATGTTAGTATTGTTGAAAAATATTGGCTGATGAAATAAATGTAAAACTCTTTAAAGTCAATGTGAATAAATAATGATAAATCTATAGAGTGGGATTTTAGTATTTTTCCAATTGAAAATGAGTAAAATTTTGAGTGATTTAAAAAGAGAATAGTGTCACTAAATACATTCTATAAGAAAAAAGTAGCGAATAAACGATTATTGACAGTAATAAACCACAATATTAATTTACTTTCATGCGAATTCTCTATATGATTTATTATGAACGCTTTTCTATAAATGAAACTTACAGATTTTCTTTCGTCTAAGACCACCCGCATATTTAAAGCTCATTAACGTTGCTAGATAAAATTTTCGATAATATCAATTTTCAGTAGGAATAGCTCATTATCGTCATTTTACGATAAATCATTAAAATGGGGATTTCCCTGACAACTGAAAACACAAGCTAAATTTCTAAAGTTTTAATGAGCCTTTTATTAAATAAGACCTTAGAAAAATGTTTATGAACAAAAGGATTAGAATTTCTAAAGATGGAAACATCGTTTAAAAAAGTTGAATTTTGTAATAAATGTGTTGAAGTTGGAATGAATGAATTTTTGATTGGAATGAATAAATTATTGATTGGAAGAGATGTATTACTGGTTCGAATGACTGAATGAATGAATAAATTAATGAATGATTAAAAGAATGAATGTATAAACGAATAAATGAATAAACGAATGAATGAATAAACGAATGAATGAATAAATTAATGAATGATTAAAAGAATAAATGTATAAAAAAATAAATGAATAAACGAATGAATGAAAAACTGAATGAATGAATAAATAAACGAATGAATGAAAAATTGAAAGAATAAATAAACAAATGAATAGTTTATTTATCAAATTTATCGACTCAAAACAGTCCTTTTTTTCATCATACAATATGTATCAAAAAGTATTTACTTCATAACCCAATTAAAAAAGTCTGACAACGCAGTTACAAAATTAAACCCATAACAATTATGAAAACTAAAAAAGTTAAATTCAGTAACTTTTCGTAATTAAATAATTGAGATAATCTTACGCTTTTGTTTTGACCATTGAAACACGTTTTAATAAAAGAAATCAGCATGAAAGATGAAAGCATGAGGAAAAGTAGAACTAAGAATGACACGTGCTTTATTGCTTGCACTTGACTACACGTGTCATTGAACAAATATACTTTATTCAAGAATTCTAAATCTAAAAGTGAAATACATATAAATAAAGTATACTTTCATTCGGAAATATTTCTAAATATAAAAACAGTATAATCTTAAACTTAAATTTAACCAAAAATTATTCTAAAATTAAACCTAAAATTATTATAATTATTATAATTATTATTAACTACATTATTTTAATGTAGTTTAAATCGCGTTCAATAAATTAAAAAAACTTCCTTTAGACTTTACTTACATCATTTTTACTTACAAATTTTATCTCTAACATTTATTAAATAAAATAAATTTCAAAGAAACCCAAGATAAAAATTGAAAAGAGCTCTCTAAATTTGAATCAGCAGAAATCTACTAATTTCACAGCTAAAACTGAGCAACTAATTCATTTAGTAAAAATCTACTCAAAAGCAGTAAAACTCTACTGTAAATTAGTGAAAAATTTACTAATTACTACATTAATATAATTACTAATTACTAATTTACTAATTCTACAGTAGAATTTAAGTGATAATCAGCTGAAATTTACTAATTGAATTAGTTGCTCAGTGTTAGCTGTGAAATTAGTAGATTTCTACTGATTCAAATTTAGAGAGAGAGTAGAATAATATTTTTAATTGAAATCGTTGATCAAAAACGTTGCGACAACTTGGTCAATTATTTGTCAACAACAAATTTACTTTAAATAAAATAAATACTTTTAATAATACTTTTAAAATAATTATAATATTTTATTTAATTAGTTTATGAGGTATTTTGAAAATCTTGCTTATAATCAATAATCTTTTCAATGACCAAGAAACTAAATTAACGCTTCTTGAAACCGGTTGCAAGTCAACAAAACATAATTGCTTCTATTTTCATAAGACGTGATAAGTTTACGTAAAAGGTCGCATATTGTATATGAATTATTTGTCACTCAACACCGTTATCTTGACTTTTAACACCCGTTGGGTCCAATAATTGGATAAAAGCTATTTTCCCATCAAGTTATTAGTTTTAGAAAAGTAAGTAAAAAAAGGCAAATAAATGGAAAGCAAGTAGACAAAAAAAGAAATACTAAATGTAAGAAATTAATTTTTTAAAACTATCAAGAAATATTTAAGACGTTATATATATAATATATACGTACACATTATATATATATATATAATATGTACGTACACGTTATATATACACTACCGTCCAGAATTATCAAGACACCCCTTTTTTGATGAATCAAAAATGTGTATAATCATGAAAAGTATAAAGTATAAAATTGTTTTTC